>VOPJ01010625.1:0-38033 GCA_014673585.1 Semibalanus balanoides
ACGTCAGAAGTAAAACGTAAAACGTCAGAAGTGTTGTAAGCTGAGAAAATGTACCCGTCCAAGATTATTATGAATGAAAACCTTATTGTTTTACGATCATGGTGATATACAGAGGCATAGCTATTATCCAGGGGTGGAACTGGTGCTCCTACAACCGGGAGATTTTGCCGGGCCCCCTATGCCCGGCTGCAGGCGCACAACCAGGATTTTCGTAAGGGGGCACGACCTCAGGGGGACCCCGTCGGGCCACGAGGGGGCCCCACCATTGCGGACCCAATAAGGACCCCTGCACATATCAGGGGCGGTCCAGGGGGGCATACCCCCTCCCAACCAGTTTCCGAAACCATAATTTTCTCCCCCCAATAAAAAATACAACAAAACACAAAAAAAATCGAACCTATGTAACAGCCTCCGCAAGTGCTATGGTACACAACTAAGGTTCCGACTTCTTTCTCCACTAGCGTATGTTTGACGGCGAATTAAGAAACGACCGTATATGCATTCAAACCGCATTACTGAGAAGTGAGAGTTTCAAATTGATATATTGACGCATTGCCTCACCCTGTGTATTTGCTGCTATTAAGCAAAATCCGTTTTTAGAGTTTTGCGGTGAAAACAACTGGTTTTTGCTTAAAAACAGCCCATGGACAAGGTAAACCAATGCGTCAATATATAAATTTGAAGCTCTCAGTAATTGCGGTTTTAAAATGCACGAACGGTCGTTTCTTAATTTGCACGTAATAAAACTTACGTAGAAAGAGAAAACAAGCCGGACCTTAGTGTGTACCTAGCAACTGCAGGCCCTGTACCTGACAGTTTCAAACGGCGACGACACGCTTCCCTGCCCCCCCCCCACACACACGGTCAACAACTTTATCGCTGGTGGCTGACGGCCTGTAAGTTTGACCCCTACGCTCCACAACTTTTTTAATATAAGCATAATAAGGCTATAAAAGGATAATCTAGGGTCACCAGTTTTGAAAAGGCTGATAAATTTGCGTTCCCATCCCAAATAGAATGGTGTCTTATAAAATAAAATAGTTCCAGCCGTTCCCACTGGTGGATCCAGCCGTCGGTTTGGGGAGACCAACTTTTTTTGGCTAAAAGGTATCCCAATTTTTTTCCTCGGATTTGGGCCGGTCACATTATTTTGGTATTTGAGCTGAAAAATATACTTTTTCGGAAAGAACGACACAAACGCAATAATCCGTAACATATATGCTACGGAAAACACACATATATAATTACTTAGTAGTAATAACGTTTATCTCAAACTAACTCGCTGGGGCGTCGACGATAAATTTTAAGTGGGGGTCGGCTGAAATGGAGAAAAAGACGTCTTTACCGCATTCAAATAAGGATTTTTATGCTACGGGTTTTTCTGATAAAACCCAGAAATATAGGCGGTGGGGCCAGTATAACATGTACGGCATGGCCCATACCAACTTTTAGGAGCGGAGTTAGCAAACTGCCGTATCAACCTTGGAACCAGTGTCAACAGTTTTAAATCAACTATACCAACTTGGCATATTTTTTAGGCACAAGACCTGGAATTTAAATCAATTGCGCCGCGGAGCGGCGCGAAAATTTTAGTCTTATGCCCTGGGTATGCATTCTCGTCAATGTGTCACATTTGTGTATTGGTGCGACCTAAAAATGTTATTTTGCGTTTAATAGTGCGGTAAGAAATGTTAAAGCGAACTGTCTTGTCCATTGGTATAGGAGAGAAGCAACATAGAACATAAATGCGCTGAGAAACGGGTACGATTTTTAACCTGCACAAAATATATATTCTGTAATTGCACCGAGGAGCGATGTACAAAATTGTTGTTTTATTCCCTGGACCAGTGACATTCTGTTACTTATGATAATGACCTGTTATTTGTTTCCATCAAAACTTGTATGCATGGAACAGAGGCAAAGCTTTTTTTATACATTATTACCAATCGCCTTTTCTTGTGAGGCTTGATCGTTGGGGGGGGGGACAAACAGGCCACTTTGTGCCTTGGGGGCCATGGCCCTAAATACCTCTCTCCTGGATCCAACAGTGCTGGTAACATTGTAAATGGTTTGAAAGCAGCAAGAGGCGGTACGACTTTTACGCGCATAAATGGTTCTTCTGTATCTGGAGGAGCTTGGGAGGAGCTGGCTAGGGGAGACGGTCCTGACCTGGTCCCCACTATTGATTAGCTCTTCGGTCCAGCAAGTTGGGCACTACTGGAGCAGCTTCCGGGTGCCGATGTTCGTGTCTTTGCGTTCTCGTCGCCTTTTTCGGAGCTCGCCCGACTAGCTAACATGTCCACCTAAACATTTGTATGAAGGGAGTAGGCCCTGGAACAAGCAATAACTGCCAAGGAAAGCCTCTGCCAGACGCAAAATTAATTTCATTTTCCCATTTTCCAAATTTGTATAAGCAATAACAAAACTCATGTCATGCGCCGCGAAGTGGCGCGAAGTTTTCCAGTTTTTCACTGTAAATAGTTGGATTTTGACTGCTGCAAAGGCAATTTTTACTTTTTTTTTGCTGCAAAGACAATTTTTAATTGTTGACTTGGGGGGAGACATGTTGCCCCCTCCTTCGAGGCTATTGGGAGGGGCCATGGCCTGGTTGGCCTCCCCTGGATCCGCCAGTGGCCGTTCCTGAACAACCGTACAGAAGGCCACCAGGCGCCTTCATAGGGGCCTAGGGCCTAGGGGGCCCGCATTTTCGTAAGGAGTACGGGCCTGTGCGCTTCCCTTTTGTGTTGCATCTGGGCCCTGGCAATATAAATAGCCGTTTTATAATATCAATGCAACACCATAATAGCCGTTTACGATGGATTATTTTGCGACGAAATGTTTAAAACATTACAAATATTATAAATGTTGAGTATTTAAGCTGTTTTCACGATTAGACTAATTTTCGAAAAAAAATGGTTTTTACCCTCGCCCTACGGGGACCGTAGGGGGGAGGGTTGAAACTATTTTTAGAAAATTAGAGTCCATCGTGAAAACGGCTACTACTAAAAACATTAAAAATGGTTTTAAACATTTCTGCGCCAAAATAAATCCATCGAGGAAAAACGGCTGATGTAAACCTTTTACTCTTCCTTGTATTGTTTTCCAATTTTTAAATACAACAAAACAGTGGCCGCACGGGGCCACTTCAGAGGGTCCACAACCAGGCCGCCTCTGAGCAGGAACGTAGCCAGAGAGTGGCCGCCCCCCTTCCCCTGGAAGGCCAGGAAACGTTTTTCGGTGAGCGCAGGCGGCGCCTAAAAGGACCGACGAGACTGCGAAGCGCCGATATCATGGGACACTTCTATCAAAAGTCTGGAGACCACGCTAAGCATGGTCTTTGGAGAGTTTAGAGCACTTCAGAGGCCCTTTAGGGTCACCACCCAACAGGACCCTCTATGAAAGGCCAGAAGGCCCCATGGACGCTCAAAAGGCCCCTGTTGAGGTCAGAGGGGCCTCTGGCTATACCAAAAGGGTCCCTGGGCGATTCAGAAGGGTCATGATCATGCCGAATGGGCCTGTAACCAGCACAGAGGGACCCCTGGCAGGTCGGAGGGGCTCTTGGAAGGATCGGAGGGGCCTCTGAGCAGGTTAGATGGCCCCTGGGAATGTTGGTAGGGTGACAAAGCAGCCAGAGCAGTTCCTTACCAGGTCTTAAGGGCCCAGGACAGACCTGAGGGACTGAGGGCCCCTGGGAAATTAAAAAGTCCCTTTGTAGGTCAGAGAGGACCTTGACCAGACTAGAAGGGTCCCTGGGTGGGTCAAAAGGGCCCCTGAACATGCCTAATTGGCTTTAGTCAGCACAGAGGGGGCCCAGTGCCCAATGGAGCCCTTTCAACGCTTGAGAGGGGGCCCTTTAAACGCTCGGGAAGGGGGTCCTTTTTAGGCACCGCCGCCCCGGGCGAAATCCTGGTCTATACGTGGCCTGGCCCTAGGGGGGGCCCCACGGGGCCGCCTCAGAGGGCCCACCAATTTTTCGTTAAGGGGCACGGGGCCGTGTGCCCCCCTTGTTGCACCTTTTGCCCGGCTGGCAACCACACGGCCTGGCGGCTGTCATTTATTGTTGTGAAATACCACGAGAAAAAAGTGGATCCAAATCCTCTCACAGTCTTACACAATACTTATTGCAAGGCCAAGGACCACGTAGTCTGTCCAGAGAGCCCATATGATAAGGAAGGAAGAACCCTTTCTATATACATAAGGCCCTCTCAGATCTGGAATAAGCCTTCTCGGGCCTGGGCCTGGTATGGGCTAGTGGTGTCAATCGGTAACCAAAATTTTGGTTACCGAAAAAATTGTGTGACCGATTTGGTAATCGGGCGGTCAGGCTTATACATTTTGGACATTTTTCGGTCAGCTTGATCTTAAACAATTCACTTTTTTGTCACATTTTTACGGATTCTTATTTCTGTCGAACAATTTGATACACAATTTGCTCAAAATTCAATTAATTAATGTAAATTTATTTGGTCTTGCTTGCGGCATTCACTATTTTGCTTTGCAAATGTATTTGGATCCTTTTTCACAATTTCAATGTCTTTTTGGAAACTGCATACATGTGCGTTTGATAAATTATGATGTTACCAAAGCTATTTTTGACAATTATTATAAATAAGTATACTATTTGAAAATCGGTCAAATCTTGGACATTTTTGGCCTCAACGAAAATCGGTCAATATTTGGACAACCAAAATGCCTGCCGTTTGGTATTGGATTGGTTTTGGTCAGAAAAATTCAGGAAAACGACATCACTAGTATGGGCCCTCTCAGGCCTGGAATGGTCCCTCCCTGGCCTGGCATGAACCCTCGCACTTCTCAAGCCTGACATGGACCCTCCCAGGCCTGACATGGGCCAATGGTCCCTCGCCCCTCTCAGGCCTGAAATGGACACACTCACGCCTGGAATGGGCCCTTTCAAGGCTGAAATTTGAACTTTTGAAATTAAATTATTGAGGTATCGCAATTCGTCGATATTTATGGGAAGGCCCCCCCCCCCTCTATGTGACGAGCCTCCCGACCGGATGTACCTGTTTCGAAAAATGCTGACTACGCCCCTGGTGGTATATAAGTAACTACCTATCACGTATGAAAATATATTTATTTTCATTTTTAACTTTGAAGTGTTTTAACATTAACGTTAATTATTTTGAAAGACCATGTTTAGGATTCCAGTTGATGTGAAAGCCCCAATCCGCCGAGGCCAAATGGAATGGTTAGTCAAAATCAGTTTTCCCCAACTTTGAAATAGTTCCGGGCCAATGTGATAGGATGATAACTACAAGACTTGTCAGTTGTAACGACACATTTTTTTTTAGTTGGTTCAAGTCTGACTCAACAGCCGAAGAATCGACTCGACTCTTGGCTCAAGCGATATCACAAACAAATTGAATCGAATCGACTCCTAACTCAAGTGCACTATTTTTAATTGAAATTGGAATCGACTCAACTTATGACTCGTCAAAAAATGACCGACTCATAAGTCATGAGTCGATTCATGACTCAATTCTGAGTCGGTTGCAAGTCTGATGCCTACAACCATGTCTTTAAAAGTTGTAAGTTAACTTTAAATGTCTTTTTTAATTCTGTCCGAATATTTTGTATGGATGGCTTTCCGAGGTCAGGACCGGCGCTAAGCAGGGCTTGTTGCGCTGGTCCTGACCTCATCACCCGATCGCGCAATTCCTGTTGGCCGGCAGCATTTAGTGACGAAAGTTTTACGTGCCTGACATACCTGGAGGATACGGTCCACCCCACTCGCTGACGTCACCTGGCCTTGAGTGCGACCGCTGCCACCGGCCCGCCAGGCCATCCAGTCAGGAGCAAATAGCAGCGCCGAAAGCGACTCGAACCCGGGCTGCCACTACCGGGATAGGTCAGAAGTCCAGCGCTCTCCCACTGAGTTACAGGGGCGGACTAATCTGAATTCGGCTGTCAGGCACATAGCCAAGAGGTCGGTGGAGGCAGCCCCCCCCCCTGGTGGCCCGGCGAACCCTTTTCGGCGCGCTGCGCGCTCCGAAAAAGGCCGATGAGACCACGCGAAGCGCGATATCATGGGTCGTTAAAAAGTCCAGAGCACTTCAGAGGTTCTTTAGGGCCACCACTCACCAGGGCCCTCTCTGAAAGACCCAAGGGCCCTCGGACGTTCACAAGATCCCTGTGCATGTCAGAGGGCCCCCTGGACAAGCCGAAAGGGCCACTGAGCGGGTCAGAGGGCCCCCTGAATACGTCGAATGGCCCCTAACCAGCACAAAGGGTCCCTCGGAAGGTCGCATGGGCCCCTGGGAAGGTCGGAGGAGCTCTGAGGAGCTCGGAGGGGCCCCTGGGGAGGTCGAAGGGCCCCTGAGCGGATCAGAAGGCCCCATGAACACATCGAATGGGCCCCTAGCCAGCACAGAGGGTCCTTGGACAGGTCGTAGGGGCCCTGGGCAGGTCGGAGGGCCCCTGAGCAATAAGCATGTTGGTAGGGCGAAAAGCAGCCAGCGCAGTTCCATACCAGGTCGAAAGCGCCAATGAGCAGGCTGGAAGACCCTTAGCTAGACCAAAGGGCCCCTGAGAAGTTCAAAGGGCCCCTGTGCAGGTTAGAGGCCCCTGACCAAACAGAAAGGACTCCTGGTCGGGTCAGAAGGACCCATGAGGATGCCAAATGGGCCCCTCACCAGTACGGAGGAAGCAGACCTTTTTATCCGTTCTACTGGCCTTTTCAAAGCACGGGAATGGGCCCCTCCCGGGCTCCCGAGGGGCCCATTCCCGATGCTCCCCAAGCGGCAAAATCTTGGCTACATGCCTGGTAGAGACCCTTTTGAGGCACCGCCCCAGGACGAAATCCTGGCCACGTGCCTGGTTCATTGGCCTCTCCAAAGCTCTATAACAGGCCTCTCTAAGGGCCCTGACTCCTGAGGGTCTTGGTCTAATCCAGATCATCAAAAATTGAAGAAAAATCGGTGCATCACTAAAATAATGTGGCCGAAATCCGTAGTTTTTCATATCCATTTTGAGGGGCCCTTTCAATGCTTGGAAAGAGCCCTTTCGAGGCGCCGCCTGCCTCCCCCTGGAAAAATCCTGGCTTCGTGTCTGTCGGCTACGGGTGCACTAGGCATGGATGATAATTTCATGCACTAGGTAGGTAAGTAGGTGGATTAGTACCTAGTGCGTCATCTAGCGATTAGTTAGGGAACTACAAGTGTATATGCTGCACACCAGACGAGTCTATCAAGAGCATGGCATAAATTTACTATTTATTTATAAAATATGATGCAGCTTCTTATTTGCTTTATGAAGAACACATAAACCGTGAACTCTGTAATATTGATGGTGATCGTCCATTATATGGTTTAAACGTTTGATAAGCGAAGTAGCAGAAGCTTAGAAGAGAGACAGAGACTTTCTAATTTCTGGTGACTTTCACTTGAGAGTATTCAAAACATTCTCTATACCTCTGAAATCTGGCAGTCGGTGATCTGGCAATCCTCTAACGTCAACTCCGTGGTTGAGTCACACCAAAAATGGCTGACGGCGAATTAAACGTTGATAACCTAATTTCTCGGCTCTTGGAAGGTAATGTCTTATTTTATTGTTTCATTTTCACTTTCGTGCTAATTTTAATCAATGGTATGATTATCATTTATCTCTATGTCAAGTATTTCCCGTGATAAACTTTCATCCTCCTGCGCCGTTTTTGTCTGTATCGATTCAAACAGTTTTCGAATTTATATTTTTACTGTTGATACATGTTTATATGTTTTTTGTTATTACTATGATGATTGGAAGCGCCAAATGCCACTGTCTAAGTGACATGACATACATTAAGCATGTTGTAAATTTAATGCTGATGCTGGGATGAAGTTCACTAGTGTGAGTGGCAACACAACATTGCTCTTTCAGAACAACACGTCATGCATAGATGTTCATGAGCATTTCTCCATTCTTATAACAGCCAATCAAACATATTGTAGGTTGGTTTACATAATAGTGCCAAATTTTATTGCCCATGTTATGTTTTATTTTGCTTATGGTTTCCCTTTCTTATCTGTGCTGATGACCTGTGGTCAAATGCCTGGGTGTGCCACTGAAACAGTCAACCTGCCACCTTACAATAACCCTTGGAACAGGGTGAGAGTTCCAATTTGAATTAGCACCATGATCCCAAAAGGCTATGGTGTTTGGTCTACAAACCAAACCTTTCTTACCTGGTTCTCTCACCTGATAGGACTATTCATTCGGACATCCCTACCTTAGTTATTAGTTAATCCTCTTAATATACCTACCATTTAATACAGAATATCACATTTAGTAAGTTCAGTTATGTTCCCCCCCAAATTTGCACTATAACTAACTTTAACTTCAAAATTAATATCTCACTGCTTCCTCGCGCCTCCTGTCGCCAAACTTTGTTTACTTATCAGCTGTTTGTCCTTAGAGCTGTGGTATTGAGCGTCTTGGGTAGCGAACGGGGCTACAAATCCTTAGAATGATTATCAACAAAGAAAATGTGTCATGTCTGATTGCGGGCCAAAGGCAGCCAAAGGAGGCACCATACTCAAGCCCTTGTGAAGCTGGGAGGCAGTGACCAAGTCCACCTCCATTAAAGGTTAGGTCAGGTTCGCTTATGCATTAAAACTTGCAGCTCTAGGACATATGACATACGTGGCGCTGCGTGGTGGCACAATATTCTATGACTGTGATGACGAATCCACTCCGGGAATAAATTGTAAAGTGAGGGTACAGCATAGTGTCTGGAAACATGCAGAATGTCCAGATAGTCAACTTAGTGTTATAAATAGTTAAGTTTTGAAACATCTAAAAACGCTAGGGGACGTTCAAGCATTTTACCCCTTATTGGGTTACCGTTTGTCAGCAGGGTGGAAATGAAGGACGAAAAAAAACCTATGCTCAGAGACTTGCTGGTTTGTATGTATGTTTTCACTGATGCTAATTGCGCCCGACGGCACTACTGACCCTGGTGACAGGCGATTTGAGGAATGCATAGGGCGAGGGGCATTAGATGGAACGTACTGACTAGGGAGGATAATCATATAAGACATCAGTTGCAGTTAACTTGAACAGATGCTTCCAGATACGTAGTGGTGAGTAGAAATTGTAAACAGTAAATACAAATACAAATAAGTTAAATTATTGTTTTCCGTTAATTGCGCTGCTTACAATTAGCATAGCTTAGGTCGCCTAACCCCCTAGGCCCTAGATGTGCTGATTACATCTTCTCCATATTTTTGTATCCAAGAGACACAAGCTTTTAAGGTAGCCAGTTAACCAGACACATGAACAGTACTCTATGATGAGTTGGATATGAGTAGTGAGCAGCAAGAACATGAATTCAGGGGATCTGCAGACAGTGGACTTCAGGAAACTTTGAGCTAAACCACCTGCATGATGGGCAGGCCTGGACGTGCTCATGGAATTTCAGATATGTGTCCAGTTACTCCAAGGTCAATGTGGGAAGTGGCTGGGTGGATTTGCACTCAATGAAGATAATACAGAGGAGGTGTAAGATCATCACATGGTTTAGATAATCAGTGAACAGCACATTTATTTGGGTTCATGTGTAGACCCAAAGGGCAAAGATGCTGCTGTGGTATGCAGCAGGTCTCTTTGGACATCTGTGGTGGAAGAATGTGGCTGAGTGGAGGCCAAGGCAGGGTTGTGATCGATGCATGCATGTATACATCTTAAGGTCGTCTGCTAGTATCTTGTAGGTACTTCGCAGTTGAGAGGCAACATTGTTAATGTAAATAAAAAACCGCAGTGGGCCGAGCTCTGGGGACACCACTCAGAACGTTTCTGGGTTGGCTGAGATAGCCTTTCATGCATACCTACTCTCATTTTTCTTAACTTGCTTTACCATCCAGTTCATATTTTATCAACCGGTTGAGGCTGGTGGAGGGTCAACCGATTTTAGTTGTGGCGCGGGAAGGACCTGTGGAGAAAATGACGCCTCAACCGGATCGGGTTGAGGGCACTGAAACAGCCCTATTGATGAGGGGAAAGTTGCCAGTTTTAGAGGCGCAGGGGTAATAATTTATTTTGCATGCTAGAGCCCTATAGATGAGGAGCACTGGAACAGCCCTATGGATGAGGAGAAAGTTGCCAGTTTTAGAGCTAGGGGGGGGGGACAATAATTAATTTTGCATGCTAGAAAGAGGCTTCCTAGAGCAGACATCTCGGTATTTTCTCAAACAGTCCATTGTTTCATTGATATGTAGTATTTTATTTTTATTTTTACTCGGATGAAATTTCTCCAGTATCTAGCGACTTTAAACGGACGGAACAATTCGCTATTTCGTCGAAAAAATCGCTAGCAATTCAGCGCGGCACTGGGCATTCTGGTTTTAGCTACACCGCACGCGATCCCTCCAGCGAAAACATGCACAATACCTTTTGTCGTTTTCTACAATATTTATTATTCGATCTATCTTATATTCCTTAGCATGTAAAGTGCTGTTTCCAGCATCTGTTGGAATAAGCTTTATCTAGGTGATATGTTTATAATGGTCTCTGATATGAAGGAAAACTTTTCATTTGGTTGATAAAATATGATTCGTAGGTACCTACCTACTTATTGGTTGATTAATGCAGTTATACCGTATTACATACCTACTGACAGCTCCTTTTTCATTCTGTATGTAAATTGGATGAAGGCAGACACCGGATACCAGCTTGTAATGCAAATGCATCATGAATTAGGCATTCACTAGAATGAACACGTCGTTTCGGTCTGGACCTGCCTGTTGACCTCTGCGTGTTCTGCCCTTCCCCGGCAGTGCGAGGATGTCGGCCGGGCAAGTCGGTGCAGATGTCCGAGATGGAGGTGCGCAGCCTCTGTCTCAAGTCGCGAGAGATCTTCTTGCAGCAGCCCATTCTGCTGGAGCTGGAGGCGCCGCTGAAAATCTGCGGTCAGTGGCGGGTGTGGGCGGGCGCCGCTGCTCGTTCT
The DNA here is from genome assembly GCA_014673585.1 of Semibalanus balanoides. Classification (NCBI taxonomy): domain Eukaryota; kingdom Metazoa; phylum Arthropoda; class Thecostraca; order Balanomorpha; family Balanidae; genus Semibalanus; species Semibalanus balanoides. The sequence continues at coordinate 10,943 of VOPJ01010625.1, forward strand.
AGCCGCGGGTGGCTACCGTGCTGTGTTGACTGAGGCTGCGAGGATATCTCGGGTGTCATCGTATGTTTCATTACTACACTTTGATTGGCAAACTAGCTGCATTTTTTGCAGCTATGGGCGCAAAGTGACCCAGCAGTCGTTGCGCCCCAAAAGGCCGGCAAACAAACAACACTATGCAATGCGAAATGTTCAGCCTCAGGCACGTGTGGGCCAAATGACCGACTACCGTGGTCGCGTGCCACTTCAGGGCAGCGATGTCACTCAGTCTGTTGCATTTGCATGCGATTACATTCAGTTTGCACTTTGCAGTGCCTGGTCTATGTATGGTGCTTCACAGTGTCTTACCTAGGAGACATCCATGCGAGGTGTATTTGCTCGGCGATATCTATAATTTGCTGGCTCGATTCATGCACTCACCATTTAACCCATGCTCGAGTTCACCCGGAAAGGCTGCGGAGCTTGCTTCCCATCTGTACGTGTTCAGGTGACCGGACGCCCCCTGTCCCGTGCAGGTGACATCCACGGCCAGTACACAGACCTGCTGCGGCTGTTCGAGTACGGCGGCTTCCCACCGGAGGCCAACTACCTCTTCCTGGGTGACTACGTCGACCGGGGCAAGCAGTCGCTCGAGACCATCTGCCTCCTGCTCGCCTACAAGATCAAGTACCCCGAGAACTTCTTCCTGCTGCGCGGAAACCACGAGTGTGCCAGCATCAACCGCATCTATGGCTTCTATGATGAGTGTGAGTGGTGCGGAGACCGTAGGAATGCCGTCTGGAGGCGTCTGGAGTTGGGGATGGTGATGGTATGCGGTGATCACGGGTCAGCCCTGTGACTTCGGTGACGTGGGAGGAGGCAGCAGAAGTGTGGGATGTGTAGCCTAAACCCCAACACACAAACAAGGGGTCAGGGTGGCTCAGTCGGTAGTGTTGGGATCGGAATCCATGGGTTCCGGGTTCGAGACTGGCTACTGGCGTGGATATTCCGCTACCCCGCCTGGGTTGGCGTGATAAACCCCGACTATAAATAGCGACAGTTGCCTAGTCATAAAGCCCCGTTATCACCACCATTGTGCGGCATGATTGAAGCAGGAGCATATACAGCCTGGCATATAATTCACTGGGAGGGTAAGGCTGGGTATAATGTGAGCGGGCTATCATGTAATTGGATCCCAAACCTGAAGCCTTATTGTTAAGTGCTTTTGATGATCTCATTGTACAGTCTGTCCACTTTAAAGATAGTGCTTACAGCTAATCAGGCAGCTACTGATGCTGATCTAAACTGAAGACAACTTACAGATGTGTCTTGTCATCAGCTTCTTATCATCTACTTCAATGGCAAATGTTTCGCAATAGGCCTAGTCCCGCCATGTCGCACACTAACACCGATTGGCGCGTTTCCAGGCAAACGGCGCTTCAACATCAAGCTGTGGAAGACGTTCACCGACTGCTTCAACTGTCTGCCGATCGCGGCCATCATCGACGAGAAGATCTTCTGCTGCCACGGGGGCCTGTCGCCCGACCTTCACAACATGGAGCAGATCCGACGCATCATGCGGCCCACAGACGTGCCAGACACAGGTGCGTTGGTCTGTCGGCGCCGGTCGGCGGCATTGGGTCGGTGTGCTGGGGGACGTGCAGGACGATGTCTAGTGATCGGAGACGTAGCTGGTACAGAAGGAGAGGGTTGGCTCTGCAGGCATAGGACGACAGAGCGGAGTCTTTTTGACTTCCAGCTAGCTTGTCATTGTGATACGGAGCCACGGAAACATGTCCAGGCCACGGTCCGACTTTTGGTTATTGTCATGCATTCATGTTGCTTTGTCGTAGACGAAACCGACCGACATTGGCCTTTCGTCTAACTGTTGTCCGATGCCCTCTGTGCGACCGACAGGCCTGCTCTGTGATCCTACTGTGGTCCGACCCCGACAAGGACGTGCAGGGCTGGGGTGAGAACGACAGGGGTGTGTCCTTCACATTCGGCGCCGACGTGGTCTCCAAGTTCCTGAACCGGCACGACCTGGATCTCATCTGCCGCGCCCATCAGGTAAGTCGGGTCACCCGGACAGGGCGGTGTCCGGGCGGCGGTAGAGACGGAGTCTGGGTGATGAATCAGAGGCCGGGTCCGGCGATCCCGTGGTCCGTCGAGGAATGATAAGTGGCGCCTCGATAAGGAGGATTATGATTGTGACGGGGTAGACATCGGTATCGGTATCGGTTACATTACCATTTTGTTGTGACATTGTCGAGAAGTGAGTGAACTTTGGCGCTTAAGTCGCGGCATAGATAATGTCAGACGTTATGATTGTTGCCTTTGTTGTGACATCGTTCATGAGCTTATTATGTATTATGTACGCCGATGACGTCAAGTTGTATCACCGCGTGAAATGCACCGCCGACGCTGATGCCCTTCAGGTGTTCTGGACCGCCTTGCCTGAGTTGTCTCTACGTGTCTGGGCGACTGAACTAACCATCCAAGCTGCAACAGCATCTCATTTACGTACGCAGATCACCTATTCATGTATATTCTACTCACTAAATGGCACCGTGTTAGAACGTCGCTGGGAGACACGCGACTTAGAGTCCTTCTCGACGCAAAGCTGTCATTTGCATCTCACGCTGGACTCTGCAGGTGTGCCAAGGCGAACCGGATGCTGGGCCTTCTAACCCGCAGTATGCAGCTGCACGATTCCGGTCGGAAACACGCGTTTTGCCACCAAAGCTTTTGATTTGCGCCTTAACGCACCACGTACTGTTCTTCTGCTCGAGTACGCAGCGTAATCTGGGCTGGCGCTGCTGGTACCCATTTAAAGCGTCTCGAGTAGTGTCAGCACATTTTGATGTGCTGGCCTCCAGATCGGACCGACAGTACCGACCTAAGCTATGCGGCACTCTTAGCTCATTTTAACATGTGCTCATTGAATCGAGATTCATCCAGCATGACATCATGTTCTTATATAATATACACCACGGCCGCATCGACTGTCCTGATCTCGTAACAATATTCGGCTTGTCCGTGCCATCACGACCAACTCGCAACTTTTCTCTCTGGGCCACACCTTTTGCCAGGGTAAACACTGTCCTTCGAAGCCTCCTCTTGTCGCGTACCAACGCATGCCAAACTCCTTTCTCCGGTCCTGTACGTCTACTGACTTTTACATCAAACGCAATCTCCTTCAAAAATCAGCGTCGAAAGTTCGCGATTCTAGGTGGCACTTACACGTGAATTGCTGTGCGACAGCGTGGGCTATATGACATGATTATGACGATGTATTTTATTCGTGAAACTGGTTCGCAATGATATGTATGTTGACAAACTTTGTGCATGTTTTATGGCGTGACTGCACCTATTATTGGGTATGATGCCTGTTGGTGTTCTTTATCAATAAACAAATAAACAAATTACCAAAGTACAACTTGACCAGTATTTCAGTCTGTGTTCCAAGATAAATTTGATCAATAGGGTTTTATTGTGATTCCTAAGATGGGCGCATATTGACCAAATGTGTCGGCGCGCCCTTAAAGGGATTATACGGGTTTTTCCCAGAATAATTGAGTTACATAGTAAAACGTACTTATCAGGTGGTTTAGAAGGCTCCGGTTACCACATTTTTTTTCTGGAAATGCATTTCTTTAGTAGGACGTTTCAAAGTGCTCGGTGATTGCACCGCGTAACTTTTTGCAGTACTTGCTGAGGTATAGACAGCCTTCTTCTGCCTACGCCCGGAAACCACCCGGAACCAAGGATAGAGATATAAAAAGTGTGGTGGGCAGTAATTCCGGATCAAGACTCGTTATCAGATACAAGTTTCTTGAAAAAAGTCAGTTTAACCTGGTAATTGCTTGAAATAATGGGATTAAAATGAGCAACGAGGTCACTCTATTATGTCTTAAACGTTGTTTTAGCACATACAACTGCAAAAGAGTGGCATTTCCGTTCAGGACGGAAACCCGTATAGTCCCTTTAAACTCCAATAAACAAACAAGTGATTCCTAAGACATTAATGCTGTTTGATGTTTTCTCGGACACTGCTAATGGTCTGTCGACATTCTTCTCCCTGGCCTGGTTTAATATGTGTGACCCACTCCGCTCCTATCACCCCAAACATTCCGTCTGTGTCTGTGTGGGTTCCGCCGCCGCGTGGGCCTGTCCCGTCTAACGCCTCCTCTCCATCAGGTGGTGGGTCTGTGTGGGGTTCGCCGACCGCGTGGGCCGTCCCGTTCTAACGCCTCCTCTCCATTCAGGTGGTGGGTCTGTGTGGGTTCCGCCGCCGCGTGGGCCTGTCCCGTCTAACGCCTCCTCTCCATCAGGCGCTGGGTCTGTGTGGGTTCCGCCGCCGCGTGGGCCTGTCCCGTCTAACGCCTCCTCTCCATCAGGCGCTGGTCTGTGTGGTCCCCGCGCGTGGGCCTGTCCGGTCTACGCCTCCTCTCCCTCAGGTGTGTGGGTCTGTGGGGTTCCGCCGCCGCGTGGGGCGCGGCGTGTCCGTCTTAACGCCTCTCTCTTTCTCCATCAGGCGCTGGTCTGTGTGGGTTTCCGGCCGCGCGTGGGCCTGTCGTTCTAAGCCTCTCTCTCCATCATTGTGTGGGTCTTTGTGGGTTCCGCGCCGCCGTGGGCCTGTCCGTCTAACGCCTCCTCTCCATCCAGGCGCTGGGTCTGTGTGGGTTCTTGCCGCCGCGGTGGGCCTGTCCGTTTCCTACGCCCCTCTCATCAGGTGGTGTTCTGTTGGGTCCGCCGCCGCGTGGGCTGTCCCGTCTAATCCTCCTCTCCATCAGGTGGTGGGTCTGTGTGGGTTCCGCCGCCGCGTGGGCCTGTCCCGTCTAACGCCTCTCTCTCCTTCAGGTGGTGGAGGACGGATACGAGTTCTTCGCCAAGCGGCAGCTGGTGACACTCTTCTCGGCGCCAAACTATTGCGGCGAGTTCGACAACGCCGGCGGCATGATGTCCGTCGACGAGACGCTTCAGTGCTCCTTCCAGTGAGAGTCGGGACGATCAATGCTCCTTCCGCGTGGAGTCGGGGAGATCGATGCTCCTTCCAGGTGAGAGTCTGGACGATCGGAATGCCTCCTTCCCAGGGTGAGGTCGGGACGATCTAATGGCTCCTTCCAGGTAGAGTCGGGACGTCGAATGCCTCCTTCAGGTGAGAGTCGGACGATCGAATGCTTCCTTCCAGGGGCAGGTGGAGGTCGGCGATCGGAATGCTCCTTCCAAGGTGAAGTCGGACGGATCGATGCTCCTTCCAGGTGGAGAGTCCGGGACGATCGAATGCTCCTTCAGGTGAGGTCGGGACGATCGAATGCTCCTTCAGGTGAGAGTCGGGACGATCGGAAATGCTCCTTCAGGTAGAGATCGGGACGATCGGATGGCTCCTTCCGGTGAGAGTCGGTACGATCTAATGCTCCTTTCAGGTGAGAGTGCGGGGACGGAGTCGAATGCTCCTTTCCAGGTGAGAGTCGGGACGATCTAATGCTCCTTCCAGGTGAAAGTCGGGACGATCGAATGCTCCTTCCAGGTGAGAGCCCATATAGACGCTCACGTGTCCTTTCCAGGTGGCAGAAATCCATTATTTGTTATGTCTCGTGAGAGAATCAGAGTCATATCTCGGTGTGGTGACTTCTGGGGCCCTGGGTGAGAAACGAGGCTAATATATTGGTGGATTTATGACGTTTGCCGACAATCTGCATGGGAGCAAGTGCCAAAATATGGTGTTTGCATATCTGCTGCTAGACGTTTTTATCACATTAGGTCCCATAGATTGCAACTCAGCGCGATTTGGAGTAATGATGTCGATCTGCGACTAAGATGTCCGAAAGATGTCCAAAAACGCCCTGTGTCCGTGTCCTGTCCTGTCCTGTCCTCGTCCTGTCCTGTCCTGTCCTGTCCTGTCCTGTCCTGTCCTGTCCTGTCCTCGTCCTGTCCTGTCCTGTACTGAGGACGTCCAGGGGACGCGGGCAGCAACGCAATATTTTAGTTGATAGGCAAACAGTTGTGCTGACCGAAATTTTGGTAACCGAAGAAACAATGTTACCGATTCGGGAACGGTCGGTCAGGCTTATGCATTTTGAACACTTCGGTCATTCTGGTCACAGACCGACACCACTAATTTGAAATGAACGATTGTAATTTGTCATGATTGTGAGGGTCAGCTATCCTCATTGCATTGCTTGCTAGCAGCAGCAGGAGAAGGACTGTGGATCAGCGGCCTGTTGAGGGAGTGAGGTTCAGAGGCGATCAGACGCCGGGTACGGTCGAGTGGTGCAGCTCTTAGATAAGGCTGCCGATCGCAGGGTGTTATCGGTGGACAGTTGGTGGTAATGAGAGAGACGTGTTGTGCAGTAGCGTGATAATGGTGTTTTTATCTATTAACGGGGACAGTTTTTAGGCTGATGTGGTTACATCTGTGGGCTTTTTTGCTCGGTGAGGGAAGACATTAGAGATGCAAAAAATTCCCAAAAAAGAGGAACCGGCCTCGCCACCGCCCCGCACATACATGAGTTGAGACCGGCATCAAGCCCGGCCACTGCGGGAGAACCCAACAGGCCGGCACGCAGAAAGCATCTGCTATGAAGTTCATTCTACCTTTTAAAATATTATAACAGGATAATTTATAGTTCGCACATTGCATTACTTAAACATGAAATAAGCTAGACAGGTGGAATACCATATTATCACAAATATATAATGCATGAATGGACTCATGAATATAGTTTCCAAACAAAATAAATGGTCCAAACAGCCAGGCACTAATACAGAAAATAAATTATCACAAAAAGTCAGACTTGGAAGATCTAATCACAACAGACCTAGAGGCGAGGTGAAAAACACGTCAAGGCATGTTCGACTTGTCTTTCATTTTGATTGAATGTGAGGGGTTTCACACTATTAAAAGCATGATATGATCATGAAGTCCAGACAATCAGTTATACATTGTTTGTTTATTGGGGTTTAGGGTTTGTGCTAACTTGCTAAAGGCTTGTACCTACTGGTTTACTACTTTACCTATTTGATCAATGTTTGCATGGACTAGAATACAATATATTACTTCAAGGAGGATAATGGGGAAAAAAGTGTGTGCATGTGATTGCGTTCCTGGCATTTAGGTGTAGGTATGGCCAAGTACTTAAAACATTGAGAGTGAAAGCCATATATTGAATGACAAAAATAAAGCAATTCAACCTGTTCAAATTAGAGTAGGTATCCAAGCCAGCCACTCTCTCAGAGAAACAAAGCAACTTCAACTTCCTATGCACCAGCACTTCACTTGTACTTGTATTGTATTGACTTGTATTCAATTTATGGACCACAGTAACCACAGTAAGTGTATAGTGCCCTGACAGTAACTTGTTTATGACCTTAGCCAACCTTAGCCAAGGCTGCCTTGGCCTAAGATTCATACAACCTTGGCCTATGCGAAAATTACGCATTAGTTGAGCCAAATAACGACGCAAATGAAGGACGTAACCGAAACGACTATCTTCAGCACCATAAATTATTTAAAATTACTAAATTGGCACAACTCACAACATATTGAGGATTTCGGCCGGTGGACTTCTTAAAAAATATTTGAGCTGTGGTCCAAGGGTAAGGTTTGGGTTAGATGTGAGATAAAAGTTTGTCAAGAAATGATGCTTTTAACATGCCAGTCAATAATAATCGGTCATTTAAGGTTTGGGGGGATAGATTAAAACATTTTTGCTGCATGAATAATCCATTTCGGTGGTGATTATTTATGTCATTGTTGTTAGGTCGCTCGTCAAGGCACGCGGGTGGGCTTTGCTTGTAAACAAATAATTATGGAGTTTGTGATGGAAAGTTGAAGTAAAACAAGCAGATATTTGCTTTTGGATAAGTTTTTAGGCATAAGCACTTAAGATTTTTTTGCAAAATGTTTATGTTTTTGTGTATGACAGTCTATTTTCCAGTTTTTTAACTTAAATTTGTTGGAATGATGGCCCAGTATTGGATCCCACTACTTGAATCAACCCTATCTCACTGTCATTGCAGTTGTATGCAGTTATATTGAAACTGGACTAATTTGTATTACAAATCACATACAAATGATTGATAAACGATGAGATTCAGATTAGCGACACAATTTGTAGCTTAAGGAACTCAATCCGTTGGTCGTACTAGTTATCACTTTTATGTTTTAAACTGTAACATTAGTTATGATGGTGTTTTACTGTTGTAGAAAGTTTTTTATCATGCTCTTTAACATCTGGTATGTCTGACTTTGGACCAATATTTATGTATATTATAAAAAGAGTTTCTAAATGAGAAATGATTTAACTATCCGTCTGAAGCCCGCATGGGCCCGGCAAGCCTGAGCTAGGAGACACAGCTTCAGGCACGCCGGGCCTGAATTTGGGCCCAGCGCCGGCTCCGTGGTCCTGAAAATTGCATCTCTAGAAGACATTGATAAACAAGTCGTAAAGGTCATTAGTTTTTGCATTTTTTATCCTCGTTTACTGTCTGTTTACTGTTTATCATTGACTCAGTGGCTGTGCCGATATTACTTGATGATTTGTGTTGTCTATGTCTTTCTGCATAACGCATGTTTGGGTAAGTATGACGTCTTTGTCCCGGCAGTCCACCACGAATCACCCGTCGCTGTGTTGCCCGACGGTCCGCCTGACGGTGTCTAGTTGTGTGTAAATCGGCTCTCATTACCTTCCCCGAGAGCAACGTCTTGTGATCGCTCTGGGATACGGCGATGCCTGCTTTCCCGTGTGATCCGTCCGTGCCGCGGTCTGACCCCCTACCCTTTCGCCGGCGGCAGATTCTGAAGCCGTCAGAAAAGAAGCCCAAGTACCAGTATACGGGCATGGGCACCAGTCGACCGGTGACACCGCCCAAGAACCCCACCAAACGCAAGTAGGCCGCCGTTGGCCAGCTACCGTCGTGATGTCCGCAGCGAGAGACCGAGTTCCGCCCGCCGCCGCTAGGGGCGCTGTCAGCACCTCAGGAGACGCGGCCGGCGGCTCACACACGTTACTCGGTGTTAGGTAGAGGCTGTTAAATTAAAGCGTTGGCACCGGTCGGTGCCGCCACGTCCAGCCGGCGTCCGTGTGTCCGTCGGCCGGCGCCGCACCGCCCGACTACTGTGAGAGACACTGACGACGCCACAGTGCTGAGTGCAGGTGTGTGTGTGTGTGTTTATCGGTGGTGACGCGCCAGAACCGCGTCCGTGTGATTTGGAGGACTGACTGAGAGAGAGAGAGAGAGAGAGAGAGCCGTCAGCGCTGAGACAGCGCCGGCGCCGGCGGCGGAGACCAGTGTGGCGATCAGGCCGCACTGCCGCGGCGGCGCCGCTACCAAGTGGAGCACCCTGTCCGCGCCGCGCCGAGTGTCGCGCTGACGAGTGCTGTGGACCAGTCGATATCGAACCCACCCGAGTCGGCGGCCGACGCCGCCACCGACCGCGTCCGCAGGTGGTCATACCTGATCAACCACCTCTGTAGCGTAGCGAGTCGCGCCTCCCCGCACCGGACATTATTGCTTGTCGTCTGTCTGCCGCCCGGAGCGCGCGCGGGGGACGCCGCGGTCGCCGGCGGCCCTCCGTGTCCGTCGGAGGGAGGCGTGCGCGGGCTCGCTCCGTGCCATGTGCTATGTATCGCGTCTTGTCAGTGTGCGCCGTTGCGTTTCTGTCCCGTTCGCTCCGTATCTGTCTGTTCTGTCGCCGCCGGGCCGGTCGACTCCGGCGGGTTGGTTGGGGCGCCCTCTCTGCTGAGATAGGGGGCGCTGTGTGCTGCCGGTCGGCCCGGCTCGTCCCTTCAGTCCATCTCTCCTCTGTGTCTGTCAGCAGGGCAGCGGTGCCAGTCGGCCGTCCACCCGACTGCCGCCAGTCCCGCTCTGCTATGTGACAGGTCGTCCACGGACAGGTGACAAATATATAATTTGAAAGGATGCGACGCCGCTTCACTCTGTCTGCCGAACTCAGAGAGTGGAGAGTGGTTGATCCATGCATCCGCCAAGGGTCAGGGACCGGGGTGGCTCGGTTGGCATAGCGATGGACTGCGATTCTATGGGTTCTGGGTTTTAGTCCTGTTACCGGCGAGATCATTCGGCGCTCCACTTAGTCGTCTGAGAGTCGGCTTATATTCCTAATTCGACACGACAATCTCATAGCCTTAAAGCCCTAATGTAATACTAATTCCTCCGCCTACATGATTAGTGATTACACAGTTACATTTTCGGGACTTACTTGACCCACTAGCTCGTTGATCCGCTAACCCCTCAACTGCTGAGTGGTGTATCCGTAAACTTGGGGGGGGGGATGACTCAGAAGAAGGCTGGTATCCCCTAAAAATATTGTACCCGATTGAGATGCTTAAATATGTACATAATTAACTTTACACTATCTCTCAAATCATTAAGGGGCGTTCGGCAACAACGAATTAGCCGGTATGACGAATTAGCTGGTATCACCACGAATTAGCTGCTATCACCACGAATTCGTCAGTATCACCGAATATTGCGTTCGGCAACACGACGAATCAGCGAACAAGCGAATTCGCCCGACAAATTAGCTCTGTGGAGCGATAATTTTCAAACCAGTCGTCTGTAGGGCGAATTTGTTTTGAAGCGTTTTTCAAACATTGGAAATGAATATGACATGCCTTGTCTCTATCACTGAACACAATTTCTGAAAAAAGTGTTTTAAGTACCTATATTTCTGATAACGCGTAAAATAACCACACACATAATGAAATAGCGCAGCAGTGACAAAACCGTCGGATAATGTTGTTCCCGAACGCACGAGACAGCTTATTCGTCGCAGAGCGAATTCGATGGATTCGTCGGAGAGCGAATTCGCTCTGGTGCCGATCGCGCCCTAAGTATCTCATACAGCAAGACCACAAAGTAATAGTTTCCAGTGGAAGGGCTCACCTTCTTTGACCTTCTTTTGACGACTTTCTTTTTACTACCCTCTTTTGACGACAAAAACGACTCCGGCTGCCCGCTACCCCACACGGTTCGTTTGAAGGGTTCGGAGCAGAGACTATCATGGGTACTCAAACCCCAAGCCCAGCTCAGCTGAAGCCCATGAACACCAAGCCCAGACCCAGACCCAATAAATACAATACAATACAGACTCATTCAAATTCATAATATTGGGACCCATGCCCATTGGGGCCCATTCAGATAAGGCAGATAATTATTTTCACAAAATGTGCAAAAATTACCCTAGCATATTGACTTTTATACTATTAACGATAAATAATATCAGGCAGCTGTGTGTTGCTGTTGAGTTGGACTTATCGAACAATTTGCGGTCAACATTATCATATTGGATCAGACTTAGGATCGGACATGATTTAACCAAATCTTACTCCCCTATTACTTACCACGATTTATTGTCATTTAATTGCCAATGTGAGTGTCCTACATCATTTAACAAATATATTTACCTTGTTAAACATCTGGTTGTCAAGTAAAATAACCTTTGACGACATCATTCCAAAATTGCCATACACATGGCCGCTCAGTAACCATGAAAAGTAAAAAATGCATACCCAACCCAGACAATCAGAAGAATTGAGTGGGCACCCATGGGTGCACCCGATCCATGATAGTCCCTGGTTCGGAGGCAGCGGTGTCAATTTATGAAAATGATTGTGAGCCCTAATGTTAACTTTATATATTGTAACCCCAGTATTACCATGCAACGCCATAGGCCTAATGTTAAAATTTGACACCAATGGGGGGCGGACCCCCCAGTATGAGTAGTATACAAATCGACACCAGTGTTCGGAGGGGTCAAACTACGGGAGATCCACCATTCGAAAGCTGAGCTCACGCGGAAAGGAATCTAGCGACGTAAATTTTTCACAAATCCATCAAACGTCCGTGAAGATAGCGACTTATTATTCAGCGACAGATTCAGAAATGGCAAAAAATTTGCTCCGTAGTTATAACTGGTACGCTGATCACGAATATGACCTTCATTTTGCAGTTCATGGTCATTTTCATGGTCAAAATCGAGGTTAAAGGACCAAAAACTACCGGGTACAGCATAACGTCCCAAATTTACTGTCGGATCCTTTCTAAGATGGTCTCAAATGATAGCCAGGGTCAATATCTAACGTCCGTGATCCTAACATCAATTTCGACTTTTGACCGTGGAGGTAAAAGTGGAGGTCAAACGACGGGGTATAGCACAGCACCCGAATTTATTGACGGATCCTTTCATAAATAGTCTTAAATGATAGCAAGGCTCCATATCAAACGTCCGTGACCCTAACCATAATTTTGACATTTGACCTTGGAGGTCAAAATCGAGGTCAAACGACGGAGTACAGTACAACGTCCCGAGTTTACTGTCGGATCCTTTCCAAAATGGCCTCAAATGATAACCAGGGTCAATATCTTATGTCCGTGACCATAACCACAATTTTGAATTTTGACCTTGGAGGTCAAACGACTAAAAACGACCGGATACAGCAAAACGTCCCGAATTTGTGTCCGATCCTTACAAAAATGGTCTAAAAAAGGGTCCATATATAACGTCTGAGAACCTAACTTTAATTTTCACCTCTGACCTTGGAGATCAAAATCAAGGTCAAACGACCAAAAACGACCGGGTATAGCCTAACGTGCCGAGATTATTGTCGGATCATTTCCAAAACGGTCTCAAATGATAGCCAGAGTCAATATCTAACGTCCGTGACCCAAACCAAAATTTTCAACTCTGACCTTGGAGGACAAAATCGAGGTCAAACGACTAGAAACGACCGGGTACCTACAGCATAACGTCCCGAATTTATTGGCCGATCCTTTCCAAAATGGTCTCAAATGATAGCTAATGCTGTTGTATCCGGTCGTTGTTGGTCGTTTTACCTCTATTTTGACCTCCAAGGTCAAATTTTTAAAATTGAGGTTAAGGTCACGGACGCTAGATACGGACCCTGGCTTTCATTTTAAACCATTTATGAAAGAATCCAATGCAACAATATATTTGGGGTGTAATGCTGTACCCTGTCATTTGACCTCGATTTTGACCTTCAAGGTCAAAGGTCAAAATTGATGTTAGGGACACGGACGTTAGATATTGACCATGGCTATCTTTGATACATGTTTGGACAGGATCCGACAATAAATTCGGGACATTATGCTGTACCCGGTCGTTTTTGGTCATTTGACCTCGACTTTGACCTCCAAGATCAAAGGTCAAAATTGAGGTTAGGGTCACGGACATTAAATATCGACCCTGGATATAATTTGAGATCATTTTGGAAAGGATCCGACGATAAATTCGGGACGTTATGCTGTACCCCGTCGTTCATGGTCCTTTTATATATATTTATACCTTGAAGATGACCTTGAACTGTAAAATGAAGGTCATATTCGTGTTCAGCGTGCCAGTATTTCACTTGGACTAAATTGTTGGCCATTTCTGAATCCGTCGCTGAATAAGTAGCTGAATAAGTCGCTAACTTTACAGATGTAATTTTTTCCGATTTTTGTGTCCGAAATCGCGTCCTTTTCGTTTGGCCAGTGGTAATTGCTATCGCGTATGGTATAATGAAAATGCAGACCAATAAAGGCATGTCAACGGATTCGTCATACTGCGCACGTCAAGGTCTCATAGATACAAAGCTGAAAGCCATAAAATAGTTTGGTTGGTTGTACGGCTGCATTAAAGCCAAGCGCTCCCAGTGTCGGTACTAAGCCTCACTCCCGCTTGCGCCTCAGGCGCAGAATCGCCCCTCGCGACACGCGAGCTGAGCACTGCCCGCCGCCGACCCGGCTTACGGAGCGGGCTCTCGGCCAGTCACGGACTTACAGTCATCGCATGTTGAAAAACTCAGCTTTTTTCACTAGCCCAGCTATCCAAGGAGATGACAAATTGCCAGCTTCCTCTGACCAATAAAAATGGTACTTTTGGACAATTGTATGGACTATATTTGCCAATCGCAGCATCTGACCGGGACTGGGCGTCGGCCTGGCTCGGCCCTCTTCGAGTCTGTACACGATGAGACGTCGGAGGCAACTGTGCGACCGCCGCCTACCGGCTGGCCGGTCAGGGTCAGGTCATGGCCGGCGGCGGCCGCGCAGTGGACTCTGACGTCACATCGTGTACAAACTCGAAGTTGTCCGAGCCGGGCCGGCGCCCAGTCCCGGCCAGAGGCTACGTTTGGCAAATATGGTGCATACAATTGTCCAAAAGTACCATTTACAGCGATCGGAGCCAGAAGCTGGCTGGAAATTTGTCACGATCTCCTTGAGTAGCTGGGCTAGTGAACAGAGCTAGTGTTTTCAACATGCGATGCACCGTTTGTCCGTGACTGACCGAGAGCCCGCTCCGTAAGCCGGGTCGGCGGCGGGCAGCGCTCAGCTCGCATGTCGCGAGGGGCGATTCTGCGCGTGAGGCGCAAGTGGGAGTGCGCCTTAGTGCCAACACTGGGAGTGCTTGGCTTTGATGCAGCCGTGCAACCAAGCAAACCATCTAAAGAATTTGCATTTTATGAGAACTTGACGTGCAGTCTATGACGAATCGGTAGAGATGTCATTTGTCTCTATTTTCACCATACCACACGCGATAGCCCTGGCCAAACATAAGGGGCGCTATTTCGGGCAAAATGTCGACAAAAAGCGCTCGATGGATTTTCGGAAAATTTACATGGCTGAATTCCGCGTGAGCTCAGCTTTCGAATGGTGCATCTCCCGTAGTTTGTCCTCTCCGAACCCTTCAAACGAACCGTGCCATTGTGCTAAATGCGCAGACTTATCGGCTTCAAGCTATGCGGTACAGCATAACTTCAGGCGTTTGATACTAGTGCCATCTAGGGACAGGAATATAAGCAGTCATGGTCACAAAGGCGATTGCTCTTAGCCTAAAGCGGTGCTCTCAGCTTGAAACAACATGCAAAACGTTACACAATAGCCGTTTTCACGATGGATTATTTTGCGCGAAATGTTTTACAACATCTTAGATGTTTTGAAATGTTTTAGTATGAAAGTTTTAGTATACTTATCCATTCCTTAACTACACAACTTTTGCGAGCGGTTTTTGTCTTGAAATGTCTCTCAGAATTTTGTAATATGTTCGTAAGAATATAGTATGTTAAAAATGTGGTTTGGTGGTAATTAGCAAGATAATTATGCATGGGCATAGGAATGTTTTGAAAAGTGGGGGGCCAGCCCACTGAGGATCCAGCCTCCCAATATGGGGGTATAATTTCGTTCTAGGTCTCCGAGTCCTAGACCCTGGGGGTAGGGGGGGGGGGGTTGAGTCGTGAAAAAGTCTCATTTTACCTAGTGTAAATTTATTAATGTATAGCTTACCTATAACCAAAATCAGATGTATCGCCGTGGTTAGTGCACTCAAATGCCTACAAGATGAACGCCGGTACGTTATCGTCACAAATGAGACTCACTAATTCGCGCCATTTCTTCCTATTGGCCTGTAATTTCTGCACTATGAACTGCGAAAACTTGCCTTATTTTAGATGCAATGCAGGAAAATTCTTACTCGGTTATTAGCTTTCCGAATTATTAAGCGTTTTTACTTTTATTGCAGGAATTCTTACGTTTTGTTTGTTTGTGTGTTTGTTTTTTAGGAAAATTTATATTGACGCCCCTGTCGAGAGTGGAATGGGGTGGGTAGGGCTTGTGCCCCTGCCGCCCCTGGATCCGCCAGTGTATCGCTACCTTGCCAAAGCTGCGTTGATTATGAATCGCTCCAGATCAAAATAGCGTCAGACGTGCCACTTTCCCTGCTCAGTGCTCCTTGTCCTTACTGCTACCAAATTGCTATAAAATAGAGGAAACACGAACGAGGCAAACAATATTTTATTTTTCGTCAAAACAATATTTTTTCGCAGCCATTTCCAATTTTTCATCACCAGCTTCAGCGGATATGGGGGGGGGGGCTAATTTGTATTGCCGTCCCTGTCCGGCATGGAAAGGGGGGGGGTGGCTTTAACCACTGCCGCCCCCTGGATCCGCCAGTGGGCCAGCCACCGGCGGATCCAGACTCTCTCCGACCTCCATGGAGGACATTTTTGTTTGCAAAAAGGTACCCCATTTTTTTCCTCGTTGGATTTGGATTGGTCACCTCATGTTGGTATTCAAGCTTAAAAAATGTATTTTTCGGAAAATGTCGTGTTTTTCTGGAAAAATCACTTTTATCGAGATAAAAAAATAGGGAGCTATACGTAAGTCAAAAATATGAATATTGCTTCGTTATTATGTTTGGGCATCGTCCATATTTGGTTCTCCAATAAATATAATAAATATTATATATTTAATCGGACCGCTTGGTCGGTATACCGGATGTTATCGGTCTTCCTTCCCACGGGTGTTTGAAATAATGTCCGAACGAAGTGAGGACATTATTTCTAAGCATAAAATAATATCCGAACGAAGTGAGGTTATTATTTTCGAAAATTGCACGAATGAAATGAGTGTTATATTCTTATTTCATGTACGAGTTTACGAGTGCATGAAATCCGTTTTAAAATATGTTTGAATACAATATTTTGTGGGAAAAAATCAATAAAAACAAAATTTCAAATTCAAACACACAATTGAAATACATATAATATCATAAAACGAAGTATGGACAATAACCAAACCAAAATCAAAGCAATATAAATATTTTTGACTGACTGGCTTTTTAACCCTTTCAGACCCAGGCATCTCGACCGTGTTTCTATCCACGGCCCAGGCCCTTCTTGCACGGGCCTCCCGAAGGGGGGATCAGAGGCGGACCCAGCAAAGCTCTTTGTAGGGGTAACTTAAACTTGTGTTCATGCATTTTGCGTACATGAAGGATGCTAATATGCACGAAATTATATAAATAATTATGAAAAAGAAGCGTTCTCAGTGCCCTAAAGAAGCGAGATGAATGCTCCTTGGCTGTAACCGCTCCTGGAGAACAAGTCATTACCGCCCTGCGCGCGACGAGTGCCATCCACAGAAGTAACCTGCACTGGACGGTGGAGATGAGGGTGTCTTATGGTGGATTGACGAGGGCCTGCCACAAAACCAGCGGCGGACCACGGGCCACGAGCTCACCGGCCGGTGCGCGAGTTATTATGCAGATGTGGTTATGGTGTGGCTAATGCCCCTCCGTCGATAACACGTTCCGAGCGTCCAAACTCGTACTACGTACCCCGCATCCGCGCATCTGTTGTCCGGCGCCTGACGTGTCGGCGTGTTGCGGTTATGTTATGGACATCTGCTGAACGCTGAACCTAGAAATAAACTCCTTGATTGATTTGTGCGAACTGTATATATATATATAATAATATTATATATATATATATATTTATATATATATATATATATATATATATAATATTTTTGTTTTGTACGAACAAAACTTCGTCGCTACACTCAATAATCCTAGCTCAGTAAAAATATATACTTGGTGTAAACACAAGCAGGCAGAACGTTTCCCTAATATGTGTAAGCAAAACTTGAAATGTATTGTCATGCTCAACATAGTGTCTGTTCTTGCCTCACTTGGGATGCGAATAATTTTCTAGCAAGCACTGACCAGTAACGACTATGGAATATTTATGCGACCTCACTTCTGTAGCCAGCACGGTAAGTCTCGTTCAACATCGTGTCAACACTATTGTCTAAAACTATCCCCCGCACTCTCCGAGCGCTCTCTCCCCATTCCTCTGCCTGAACGCCGCGCTGTATAAAGAAAACAGTGGCGCCGTCCGGTGACGCTGAGCAGACGCTCGGGTACCGCAGCACGCGGCACCCCCAGACTTGCTACCGCAGTCAGCCTCCGCCAGGTGAGCGGTCAGTCGCCACTTGACAAGGGGCTGATTGGATTCCGTACCCTACTGGGACGGCGAGGTTCTTTGATCAGGGTGGCTAGAATGCATAGTCCGGTCCTTAACGTCGGCAGAAAAATCCTAGGATGGACTAGTGTGGGGCCTGAAAGGTTTTAAGTATGGTCGATTTCGACGACGACGTTGACGACTAAAACGACTCGAACCCGCGTTGGACGGGAGGGGGCAGATATATAGTCTAGCGTTCTTCCGCTTAAGCTACGCGGCGGAGTGCGGACTTCACTCTGGCGGACGGATATTGAACCAAAAGTAGGGAAAGCAGTTAATATCGTTGGTCCCTGTCTAAAACACGGGGCCTTGATCCCCTGGTTCCAATGTCTAGTTCTATGAAATTTGATATAAGCCGTTTTCACGATGGAATATTTTGCGCGAAATGTAAACATTTCAAATTTTTAAAAAATATATTTCACGCAAAATAATTTATCGTGAAAACGGCTATTGAGGGTTGAAAATTAGGTTTAATCATACAAACTATAATCATGGCAGTGGCACACAAACCGAATCAACATCAGCGATGTAAAAGGGAGCAGCCGCTCAAAAGTGGGGGTGCAGTTAACATTGTTAGCTCCCTCGACCTAAAACCTGGCCTCCCCACCCCCACCCCCGGTTCTTAGGTATCCTGAAGAGTTATGGGCGTTGTGGGATAATTAGTTCATCGTTATTCTCTCAGCCTTAAAGTATTAATCTCGAACAAATATCAGTGATCGAAAAGGGTAAAATTGCTCAAAACTGAGGGCCAAGTTCCATTGTTGGACCCCAGGTAAACCCGCGAGTCACTGGGGGCTTTTTAGCCCCCCTGAGGAATATCTAATATTCTAAGAAACAATGCAGCTATCAAACGCAAACTTCTAGACCTGGACCGGGGCATCTTTCACACCCTTGTTTTTTTTTATTAAATTCGTCTTTTTTTAGACAAGCCTAAGTTAGTGACGTCACTACACACGATTTTGACACCAAAATCAGGCTAAAACTTTAGGATACTGTACGAATTTCATGTAATATACAAAATGGAATCGAAAAGGAGAAGATAGAAATGTCAAGGGCTACAATTAAATGGCTATATCAGATAGTTTGAAGAAAAACAATTTTTGACCACATGGTTTTTTTTTTTGTGAAAAAACGGACAAAAAATTTCAAAACTTTTTAAAATATTCTAAAACCGGAATATATGTAAATAACCCATACATATTAACAACCATACCAAATTTCAAAATGGATATCTGTATTTCGACTGAGTGAGACATCTAAGGCTATGGTAACTCGCAACGTCAAAATGTTGAAATTTTAATTTTTTGTCCTTTTGACCAGATACAGCAAATAAATAGCAGCACTGTTATTTCTTGAGGACAAAACGGTCAAGAAAATGTTATTGATTTACTGTATAAATTAATTTCAATTTTGACCTTGTGACAGACTTTGGACCGTTCACTTGACCTTTCTTCACAGTACCTTAAATCAGGGTGTAAAATGAGTATCGAATTTCGTGTCCTACACGTTAAAAATTAGTATGTACAACATGTGTTGCATTGGGGGGAACGTTTTGTTTTTTTTCGGTTTTATTAAATTTTGGGCATAGTGACCTTATGTGACCTGACCTTGACCTTGACATTTTGCCAAAAATCCCCGATTAGCTCACTTTGGATGTGTGTCATACATTTGAGAGCAATCTGGGTGATCATGGTTGCAACCAATTGCTTTGAATGGAAAAAATATGGTCTGTAAAATTTTTGTCTGTAAATTTTGACCTTTGGCACCTGACCTTGTGACGTCACCACTACCTCAAGGGCAACACAAATTATTTTACGGTCGATGAATTTTTCCTGGGTCTATCGATCCGTTTGTTCAGCGCGATCGTCTGATTGGTTCGGAAGATACAAGGGGGAGGGGGCTAAAACCCCCCCCCCCCCCCAGTTGACTCGTGTTACAGAAAATTACCCCAGTGACTGCCGGTTAAAAGTGGGACATAGGGCCCTGTCCTTTCCCCATATATACGCGAGGTTACCGTTCGGCTATGATTGTGGAAGTTGTAAATTACTTAATATTCTTGCCATTCTTTAACCCCGTGCACCGACGGGGTTCTGAGCCAACTTCGAACCGACGCGGCCCGGGGGCGGATTAAACCGCCCCCAGAATCTCGAAAATACGCAACGTAGCGAGAAGCGGAAAACGACGTGAGGTAGGCCGTGACGAGTACTAGATAATCTACAAGTTTTTATCAGTCAATATTGAAGTCCAACCAGAGGTCAAAACAGGTCAAATTTTCCCTATTCGAAGCAAATTGAGGGCCCATTGGGGGCTTTCCACCATAAATCCGGCTAGCTCAGTAACTAAAATAGCTAGGAGCGATCGGAAAAAGCACTGCAATGCGCTTGAAACACTCTTTCGCCAACATGTCCTCATATTTGTAATAGGGTCAATAGTTAAGGCTCCAAAGATCAGCAAAGGACAAAATGCTTAATTTTACTGAAAAAGTTTTTTTGCTAATTACTTTTTAAGTACAAAAGATAGGGCAGCGATGTTGCCGACATCGTGTTTCTCACATCACGGCGCATCGAATCATATATCGTATGATCTAGCTAGGTCAAACTAAAAAATATGACCTGACCTGACCTGAGGTCATGTCAAGGTCAAGTACAATTTTATGTCAATCGATGGAGGTCGACAAGAGAAAACAGAATGATGAAAAAACTACAGCACTCTAACCTCAACCTAGAAGAGGTTATTGTACAAAAACCCATATGACCTGGGGCCATTGGATTTGACCTTAGAGAGGCAGAAGAACGAATACAAACATGCACTTTCTGCTTAGCTTCAAAATAGTGATAAGGGTGAAAACTGACACATTTAGCCAGGTTTTGTTCGATTGGTGCGCATTTAAATTTTATCCCATAGCCTTATAATGGGAGGTCACAAAAATTGACATGACCTCAGGTCACCGATATCGAAAACCCGAGACATACAAACTGTAGGTTCCCGAGGCCTTATCACACACTGTGAGTTTCAAAATGTTTGGTTCACCACTGTGGCTTCGGCAAGATGTCAAACTTATAAAAACGTGACTAGAGGTCAGGTCATTTAATGTGACCTGACAACGTGACCTTAAAAGTTAGGACAAAAAGTGTGCGTAATTTATGCCCAAATAGCTGCGCAAAATTAGGCGGCGCTACCCGCCGCCATTTTGCCGCTAGTCCTGAAAAACCAGTGGGGGGGGGCGGATATCCGCCTCCTGTTCCCGCAATTTTTTATATAAATAAAGCATGCACAAAGTGCTTGGACAAGAGCCTAATGACAGACCTTGGATGCTTTTGACAGGACCGTGTTGCTGCTCCCATGTATCGAGACTGGTACGTCACAAATGGTTCTTAGTGATAGCATGCAGAAAGAATAAGCGTGCTTCTAGAAAAGCATGACCTGCTGAAAGGGCTCTTGCTGTTGCAGTTGTCAAGCAGCTAAGTGCATCTCTCAGAATATTTAGAGTGTAAGGACTCTTTCCAAAGCCCCACCAAGCAGCCGAAGTCTTATTTTTTACAGTGCATGTAACGGTCGGTAGCTGGTTCGGTCAAAAACGCACTGCTGACGCGCAAAAGCACGGTGGTTTTGGTAACACTCTATTCAACGTCACAAAACACATCCTTTTATCATCTCGGATCTTTGAACAGCGAAGTTGAAATACTATTGGTCTTAAAGGGACATTGTCCGTTCAAAGTAAAATTTGATATGTTAAAGAACAACCGGATTTGATGAGTACCATGAGGTCCGTTTTTTAAATTCGCGCCCAGTGGCCCAATATCATCGTTCAAAGTTCAGTTTTCTTCCAGCCATGAGCCTGACGAGTCCGCCACCACTACGTACCAAAATCAATTAATTGCAGCCTTGTGCAACTATGGAAATTATGGAAAAAAATCGTTTAAGCATTCTACCCAAATTTGTAATGTCAGAAAACAAGTAATGTCTTATTTTGGCTGATTTAGCCTCAATAATAGGCATGAAGGAGATATTTGCTACGATGAAGGAAATATTTGCTCCTGTTTTTTTTTTAAACTTTTAATAAGAGATTTTAAGCTTCAACTATCGATAATTTTTTCTCTTTTCTAACCGATTTTTTCGGTATCGGATTGTTTACAATGTCTTAAGATAGGGATAGGGTGACAGTATTTCTATTAGTAAGGTCATAGAAGGGGGTAATATGACGAAATATTTTTCCGGAAAAATGGCGTAGTATATTTTTTGCCTTTGGGTATACAGTGTCCAACCGAAAAACACTTGTTGTAAAAATTTAGCTACAAATTTTGAGTGAGCAAAATTGCACTCTGGAAAATGAGGACACCATGTATGGCACAGAAGTAAAATAATTGCCCCGACTTGAAAAAACAAATTGAATAGAAAATAAATGGTGGAAGTGGTTGGATGTGTCCGAAATAGGCATTGGCACTGTCCGCATATCGTAGTTTTTTGTTTTGTTTGGTTTTCATCTTGCCAATAATTGCATTAAAAAGGATAAAATCGGCAAAATTTTAAGCAATTTCATTCAGCAGCTTGGAATGGCAAGTTATCCGGGTGACGTTTGCAAGAAATGAGAATGGAATTACGAACGATTAGTTTCGTGCATTGTTTCATTTTACCATGGGTAGTAGACACCTCAGCTGAAGTATAAAACGGTCGGTACAAATAGTATCGTGAACACCTCACTGTGGTATACTCACATTAACACATGTCTAATAAGTTTAATCCAAACTTTTATGGCATAAGATGTGCAAATGTGTTCCGTAGATCACGTGCAACATATCCATTTTAAATAACTTTTGGAGTCCAAGATCTGAGCCAAATTACACATGGCTGACAGCCTGAAGATCGCTTTCTAGAGTCCTGGAGGGTCCAGGTCCTTGAGGGGGGCCGAACCAGAGAACAGGGCCCCAGCAATACAAGGGGCCCCGGGGACAGTGGCGAAGGGCGATAAGTTGTGTGAGAGCGGGGTGGGGGAGGGGCGGTGTTAAGAACAAAGTTGCTGACGCAGGAGGGGGGGGAGGACGTCAGGAGAAAGTTTGTTGAGCCGAGAGAAAGTAAGAAGATTTTAAGTCTTAATATTTTTTCGAGGGCAAAAACATACATTTGCTACATATGTTTATATTTCGCTTGGAGAGAAGCAAATTGCCCCATTTTGACCCATCCGTAGAAGGAAGAGTATCTCCCAAAAATAGAAGTATATGTCGGCATCAGAGGGCCCCACCAGGACCCTAAATAGCCAATGACTTGCAGGATACCCAGCAAGGCCCTCAGAACCGCGGCACGTAGCCCTGTTCCGGTCGACGGATGGTCCTGCAAAAGCGACCCTGCGATGTCGCTGAAATTTACTGAAATACAACTTCTTTGGTGCCCAACATCATCACTCTTAAAGAACGATGAATGGTCAGTTTTCGATGATGGTCCAGAGACGAATGATGGGTCAGCGAATCGTTTTTAGACAGGTATTTATTGCTCCAAGAACAGGCTAATAAATTACAATTTTTTGTAAAATTTCACATTTTCAAGTGCGATTTTGCTCACCCAAAATTTGAACGATTTTTTTTAATGATTTTCATAACTGTTATCCTGAAAGGCAAAAAAGATACTACGCCATTTTTCCGGAAAAATAATTCATTTCTATGACCTACCCTACTGTACAGTGTTGTTTACAAATACGGAAATGTCTAAACTGCACTAAATTTGGCGCTCAATCGCTGCCATATTATCTAGTGGTGTGTATAAATCGTAAACCGTTTTTATATTATTATGATAAGTGAAATAAATGTCAGTTTTGTTAACTTACTCTACTTTGGTGAGCATAAGAGGACGATTACAAATAATATTTAGTCCCTTAGACTTGTTTTAGCATGTTTTTGCGATATCATC
Source organism: Semibalanus balanoides (assembly GCA_014673585.1). NCBI lineage: Eukaryota > Metazoa > Arthropoda > Thecostraca > Balanomorpha > Balanidae > Semibalanus > Semibalanus balanoides. Next base: position 34,645 of record VOPJ01010625.1, read on the forward strand.
TGGAAGAGGCAATGCCCCTTTAATAAGTATATCTCTGATTGGTCGAGATGCGAACCAACCAAGAGAGGCTAAGTCGAAATGCTTTTGGTCAGAATAATCTATCTCTGATTGGTCGAGAGACGAACCGATCGGTTAATCCTGCCACCGCGCGGCAGTCTTACTAAAAAAGGTCACAAGTTCACAGGTGTTATGTTGACGACAGCGTCTGGTCCGCCCGGCTGCTGGCCGACTCAGTTTCCGGAGTGGCGGCCGCCGCGTATAGACAAGTCACATCTGAGGCCCGGCGCGGTGATGAATCGACCCCTGAACCCCTGTCCCCTGCACGGTCACGTGAGCATTGCAGATGCACTGGCGAGGGTTAACTGTGATTATATGTTATGCAAATTTGTCATAGAGTGGATCTAGCGGGCAACACAAACACGGTCACCGGCGACCAGAGTGCAAAGTCAGTCTCGAACGCATAGAAACAGGCGCGCTGAACTCACATCGACAGTCCAGTGAGGGCAGAGACCGGGGCACCGTCAGGCGCTCAACGGAGGCGATCTTCCGTGGAGCGAGCTGCCCAACTCTGCCGATGGCGCCGCATGATCACAGGCACGGAGTCAGTCATATACGGGGAATCGGGTACAGGGACATACAGGGGATGAATGGGCTCTTACGGAATCATGAATCGCCTAGGACGGCGAGAACACACACTCTATCGGTGATCACGAGAGCTGGAGCATCCATCCCGAACAGACCGTGTCCATTTCGACGGCGGTCTCGGAGAGCATATATCCGTGGCGTACACACTGGTGAAGCTGTCACCGTCCGTAATCGTACCGCTGCATGAATAATGTCTGGGAGGGCCAGACGTTGGCAGACATTGACTGGGACGGCAGTGGAGGACGAAGACCCGACTTGACTCGCCGAGCCTCATCATGAGAGTACAGCTTAGCATCCTGCTCTTCGTCGGACTGTTTGTCGGTAAGATATCTTGTGCCGTCGCTGTGATGTAAAAATGTACATCGTGTAACCACAAGTGAGGCTTTGCTTTCTTCCTAGTCCTCATGTCGGTGGCAGGGGGATAGGCAATCTGTATCTGTAGTCCTTAATGTTTCATTTGCCTAGGCTTAGTTATTCGTCCTGGTGATCCATATAGCTAGTATGTTATGGAAAGTTGCAATATGTTTAGAAACAATCGACGGTATAAAAACACTACGCAATACAGCCAAAAGCGAATATGTATACCCATCCCTCTTATTTCAGACTTGACTAACAACTTATGATTTTATGCGCTTGGATATTTATGATGTATTTTTGACTGTCAGTGATCGCTGAAGAACACGTAGTTTAAATTGTAGTTTGGAAATGAAAGAAATTAAAACGTAATTATGTCTTTAGCCAAATACAATGCAGTTGGATTGGTATAGCATTCTGTGTTTATACCTTTAATAACGTGTTTGCTTGTTTCAAGCAAACTAAAATAGCCGTCGATTGCTGGAATAGGTTTTCACCAGTGCTGCGTGCGACGCCAACTGACGGGAAATTATTTTATAGACAGGAGGTTTTACTGGCTAAAGTTGGGAAAATAATCGCAGGTATATACATGCAACTGTATATTGTACAGGATTCCTGATTAAGGGTATCTCCATCTTTTTATTAAAAATATTGTACATATTTTCATTCCCCTTTAAATTACAACTGTCAAAATATACTTGACCTGAGCATGACTTAGTAAATATTTCCGAAAACTTTGAGATTGCAGACTTAAACATTACGAGTTCGTTTCATTTTTCGAGAGTTGTGTATTTCCTACCAAATTGTCAGGCCATTATATTTCCCAACTTGACCCGTCCTGTGTGGCCAGGTCTGCTGGCGGTGAGGTCTCCGAACCAATGTCACGGCGTTAACGCGGAGGGGGTGCAGTGCCCCGAAACCGGCTCCCTCTACTTACCGGTTCCTGGGGCAAGTGCGGCAAAGTCATGTATTGTGTTGACGGCTGCCCAATCTTTGCGTTCCACTGCCTAGACTGCATGCCGTTTAACCCGGCCACGAAGGTGAGCACACCATGGTATATCACTAGACTGAGACTCTACCACTATCCGTCACTAGACTGAGACTCTGACGTTACTGAAGTGCGACTTTGACGCCATAGTTCAGCAGTCTGGCACTGCGATCTTGCAGTGGTTCAAAGTTCAGCTACTGTGTATAGGTTTCTCAATAAATTCATGTTGTTTAAGGCCACCAATGTAGTGTGTTTCTATTACCCATAGGACAATCGTCACTTCTATTAGTAATGTCTCGTTCATGTAATTGCCATGTTTGTTTTCCATAATAAAAACAGAGCATGCAATCGAACTTAATAGTCAACCAATGAATTGATGATTACATCACAAACCAATGGTTTGAAACATGTCTTAATAGAGTTGATTTACCCTCCCCAGTATTGCATGCACACTGGACCCAAGTGTGACCAGTGTAACCAGTAAAGGTGCCGCTGGCGCCACTCTGAGAAGACCACCGACCCACGTCGTCGCCTCACAGGTAAACACACAGGCCTCATCTCACAGGCCACATTTCACAGGCCTCACTTCACAGGCCTCATCTCACAGGTAAACACACAGGCCTCACCTCACATGCCTCATCTCACAGGCCTCATCTCACAGGCCACATCTCACAGGCCTCATATCACAGGCCTCACTTCATAGGCCTCATCTCACAGGCCTCATCTCACAGCTTTCACCTCACAGGCCTCACCTCACAGGTAAACACACATGCCTGACCTCGCATGTCTCACTTTACAGGCCTCACCTCACAGTCCTAACCTCACAGGTAAACACATAGGCCTCACCTCACAGGTCTCACTTCACAGGTAAACACACAGGCCTCACCTCACAGGCTTCACCTCACAGGCGTCACTTCACAGGCCTCATCTCACAGGCCTCACTTCAAGGTCTCACCTCAAGGATGTCTTACAGTTACGCACTGCCTTTTTGTGCGCTAGTCAGACATGACAGCAAGGGAGCAAAAAAAAAACGCGGGTGCGCGTCAGGAACGAGGTGTTTTGGCAGTCCTGGACTCCTCACTGGCGTTTCTAGCCTAGCTATCTGCTCGTGGGGAATCTGGGCTGACTAGACGTTACCACCCCACCCCCCCTTTCGGCCCACCCAACAACTTTCGGCTCAATAGGATTTCAAAATCAATGACATGTTTGTCACTGATGATTATGCTTAACCTACTTGCCTAGCATAACTCGATGCTCAAGGGAAACTATCTTTAATATTGTATATTTTGTTTGATCTTCCTTGAGTGAGAGGCGCGACTTTATTCTTTTGTTATCTTTTGTTGTGTTAACGTAAGGTGCGGTTGTCGCGTTGGACAGAGGGAGGATCACTCGTGTAAAGGCT
>VOPJ01010626.1:0-55901 GCA_014673585.1 Semibalanus balanoides
AAACTAACCCTCGCCTTACTAGGAGGGACTGACAGCTCTTCCTGTGGTTTATTCATCATTGAGTAAGGGTTTGTCCACAAGTAGCTGTAACGGCTTAGTCAATACTTACAGGTAATCACGACAAACACACACGAAATAAAATGTATGCACGACACATTATACACGGCACATTGCAGGTCATTGTGAAAAGTGCTGTCGCAATTGCAGCCGGGACGCAGAGTCCATCACATTCCGCGGCAGCACATTCCAGGACACGGCCGTCTTATAGGGGAAGAGCCGCCGTGCAGCAGCCAGGCGGAAACGCGGCAGCTCCATCACAGCCGTGTCCGCGGTGGTGGCACGCGTCAACCGCTCGGACACAGCGCTACGTGGGCGAACATGGCCGCAACGGAGTCTTGGGCAGACGAGGCACGTACACAGCGTGATGTTACGTTCACTTGCGTCACGTCCGCGCGACCACGATCCTGATACTGGGCCAGCCGAGCGCGCCGAGGGCGGAAGTGACATGGTCATACCGACGGAGGCCAGCCACCAATCGCGCTGCAAAATGAAAAAGTTATTGCAGTCGGTTCAGGCGGCAGTTATGAGCACCACCCCAGACTGACGAGCAGTACTGGAGAAGGGGGAAGACATCAGCCTGGACAATTATTTTTAGGATTTCAGGTGATAGGTGAGGACGGACTTTGTAGAGGGATATGAGGATTGCGTTGGTTCGACGGATAATAGAGGACATATGCGACTCTCTGCTCAAGGTTTGGTCGAGAAAAACGCCTAGCATTTGGATTTGTTTTTGGAGTCGAATGTAACTGCTTTTCACTTGAAGTGCAAATTCCGAGGTTCGGTTAAGGAATTTTAGTTGCCAAGGAGCATTGAAGCAGGTGTCGTCTGAATTATTTTTAGACTGTTCAAGCTGAACCAGTGTGAAGACTTAGTACGTTCTCCTCGGTTTTCATATAATTACTTTTTCACACGCAGCGCATATTTGCTACAATTAACCAGTATTTAAGTAAACAAATATTTGACGTTATACCTGTCAAATTTTCATCAAAATTGGTGGAGTGTTATAAAATTATACATTTTAGTCAGTAATGTTGGTTAGAAAACAGCAAATATATTGAAAAATCGTAGACAATATATTGTGCAACAATCGTGCGACAAAGACTCAAAAGACATAAAATGGTATTGTGTATCGCGATTTCGATATTTGGGGGTTTTGACCCCCCAAAAGTCATTTTTGAAGTTGTATTTTCATAATTAAAATATAAACAACGATGATAAAACCAATGACTTCGATGATGTTGTTGACTTATTTTAGATTACAGTACGCAATTTTGAGGTTTCAGATCAACGGGTGACCTTGCAGGTCAAGTTATTTACTTAACCCTATTCCCTGCGGGCGGCCAGAATTACGTTAACCCGCGGGGGGGCAGATTCTGCCCCCCCCCCCAGAGATCTCGAGAACCGCTCGACCGATTTTGATGGGACAAACACCATTCGATTCCTCGTGACAAAATCTTTCTTTTTGGATCCAGAAATTGCTTTTTTACTCTAAAATGGGGGGCCAGGGGGCAAAAAATACGAAAATTTTGGGTGTTTTTAGAATGGTCATTGTGGCCATGTCATTCGACCGATTTGCATGCTAAAAACGTTTTTGAGCTTCCAATGTCATGTTCTTCAATGTGTGAAAGGGACAAGTACAAAAACGAAAAATCATAGGCGTACTCAGGGATATAAAATGGGGATAATTTTTGATAAAAATATGTGCTTTTCCTTAGTGTTTGGGACGTGGGAACGTCACATGTGGGCTTTGTTGATGTTATTTGTTAAATGTAACAAATTGTGCATAGGCGGATTTCAGCGTAAAAACGTGGGGGCACCATGTGCGAACGTCTTTTTATTCATCTTGCTTTATTTGAGTTGGGCTTAATTGACGGAGAATATCGGCCTCCCATTCTTATGTTACCTGAGTGTCGCCTCTGCATTATATGAATAATCGAATTATGGAAATGATGTACAAAGCATGACTAGTTTTCTAACGCTTTTTTCCACCGAAACTACGAAGGAAGTATGCGCCGCACACCCGCACTCGAAACGACCTCCCAAAAACATGACCCTGGAGCCGTCTCTGCTGGGCCGATTTTTTCAAAAATTTTAACAGAACACGCATCATTCATAGTTAGGAAAAGTCCGAAAGTTTCAAGACGATAGACGAAACGGTTCAGAAGCGGCGGGCGAAAAACTTACCGGGGGGGCAGAATCTGCCCCCGCAGGGAATAGGGTTAAGATCGACCACGTTAAAAATATCGATTTTGTTCTGTCCGTCGTCATTATTAAAGTTATGCAAGTAAAATTATTTGGCTAGCGACAAAATGCTGGTCGTTGAGCTAGATATCTGACCATATATCGATTTTTAGGTCTCGATTAGTAAATGACGTCTTAGGTGACGGAAATCGTCACCATAGATGATAAATGCTATGCAAAATGCATTAGAAACCTCGACTCAATCACGTCCAGAATAACGATAAGAAAACCTCAAAAATAGAATTGTTAATGCAAATAATAAGGCATGTTCCTTCACCATTTTCGTCCCAGAAATACACCAAATGTATTTATTTGTTCATATCTGGTCAACAAAAGTAAAAAAGTGTTACAAAATTACGTCATAAGTTTCTTTCACTTAGGGAGCAATGACTCANGAACCAATAACCGCAGCGTGACGCGTAAGGCGGCGATCGAAAGCTCTCAATGAAACGAATCGAATGCATACCCTAATTTTGTTCCAATTAGGTCAAATGTAAGGCCACGGTCAGGTCATGGAAAGTTCAAGTTAATTGAGTTAATGATTCATACTTTCAATTATAATCCTTTGATTAAGACTATCAATGCACATAAAGCTTTCAAAGGTGTAATACATATATTGCATTAAGTAAAAGTGAAATTGCATGCAAAGGTCAAGGTCAGGTCACAAAAGGTCACTGTCACGAAGAGGTCAAAGCAAGTCTTGTGACGACATGTTATGGGGTTAATTTCTGCCACCGTAAAAATAGGATAAAACAAGAACAATTTTTGACAACTTGACCCGTCAAAGGTCAAGATCAGGTCATCTAAGGTCAAAACTGAAAACTGACTAATATGAATAAACAATGCATGTTCTAGGTTAGTTTGTCTCATTAACACACCAAATGAGCATTTTTATATCTGTTATCAGGTCAAAAATAAAAAAAAACGTTATTTACAAAATGACGTCGATTACCTACTTATGCTTGGAGAAACAGATCAGTCACTGAAAAATGAAGATATTACTTTGAAATTTGGTTTGGGTATTCATTACACTTGTGTCTCATATATATATATATTCCGTTTTTTTGTAATACCTTGAAAATTTTCAATTTTTTGGGAAATTTCTGAAAAAATCAGTTTTTGGGATTTATGGGGGTCAAAAACCACAAATTGTGGTAATTCGAAATTGCCATGTTGTAAAGAATTAAATATCCCTTCTTTTACAGTTTTACGGTTGCGATTTGCTTTAAAGCTATGTTTTTTACGATACATCAAACATTTAACGTTATTCAACTAAAAATGGCATGACATGACGTCATCAAAACGTCATTATCTCCCAAAGTTCTGAACTTTTTTCGATAAATTTTACTTAGAAAGACGTCAAATTGATGCTGGTATGGTGCTGAAACTTTGACGTCGTTATCTGTTACCGCTTTCAAGTTATTACGGAAATACGGGAGGGGGGGTAATATTTACCCCCCTACGCCGCGCGGGTTAACGTTTCCTATTTGCAAGTTCCTGCAAATTTTATTTTCTAGGATTATTCAAATATTGCCGTTTTTCCAGCATGGACGTCTCTAAAACGTCATTATATTACAAAATACTTGACCAAATTTCGATTAAAATTTTACAAAATACGTGTAATGTTTGTTAACTTAGCACCGGTAAATTACAACCAAATGTGCCGCATGTGTAAAAAGTTATTAGAGAAAAAAACTCAGAGGGTCAGAGGTGTCAGAGGTGTCAGACCCACTAGTAAGGTGAGGGTAAATGTGAATTTGGCTTATTTTATTTCGAACTTGACCTATTTTAATTTGAGTAAAAATGGTATTGTCTAGATGCACTTAAGAAATTATCAATTTAATTGTCTAAACACGGAAAAGCTATGAGGATTTCTATTATTATTATTTATACTTTTCAATAACGGCCAACGATAGTGGCATAGATAACAATAGACCTACTGTTACTACTGGTCTACTGTTATCTATGATAGTGGGTATCTCAGTTCAAAACCAATACAAAGGTGAACAACCCTCTTTAATGTCATTGTCACTGACGTATTGTAAACGACAGATTACTTGGGATCCTAATTTTCGGCAAAAGCTTTTGAATGCATCAACTGGTATGAGCGAATTTCTCGCAATGGACGTTTCAGGCCCCTTGCTCATTTGTATGCTATAGGCTATAGGTCAAACGGAAAATTAGCGGTTCTTTCCGTTCACTTGTAATAATAAATAATGCAAGCAAGGAATGGGGGCTACGCCTGGGTCGCTTGTAGTACCGCGTCTCGACTCTGCCCACCATTTGCACCGACTGCGTCACGGTCGGGCAGCGGTTGAGCAGCGTTGAAACCTTCGCCGTCGTTGAAGGTCAACCAGGCGAGTAAGCTCTGACGTCAGAAAATAGTTCCACCCTTACGGATAGCTTCTACCCACCAATTTATATCTGCGCGAGTCTTAACATTTTTGAGTGAATGGCAAGTTCCCTACTTTCATTAACATAAAACCGACTCGCATAATACAAATTAGCGCAGTCATACAATATACATTGCAATAAATATTAATGCCAGTTGGACCTTCAAAAGTTAATGGCCAAAAACTTAATCCAAGTGTCGCCGTTTACCTCAGGTCAAAACACGTCGGCCGTTCATAATAGCCGTTTTCACGATGCATTATTTTGCGCGAAATGTTTTAAAACATTTTACAATGTTTTAAAATGTTTTAGTTGAAGCCGTTTTTACGATAGACTAATTTGCGAAAAAAAACTCTCCCTACGGGACCGTAGGGCGAGGGTCAAAGCATTTCTCGCAAATTAGCCCATCGTGAGAACGGCTACTACTAAAACATTTTAAAACATTTTTTTAATGTTTTAAAACAATTCGCGCAAAATAATCCATAAATTGTATTAGTCTCCTTTAAACCGCAGTGCTTGTTCGAGTGACCTTGTTAACTAGTTGAACCATGTGGCAGTTGTCAGACTGACTTAATGAGGAATTGCATACTTGGAAAAAAATAAAGGCTATAAAAAGCCTAAAGTTAACTCAACTATGGCACAGTTTAGCCAATCTGAAGTATTTGCTATAACACAAACTGCTGTCAGTAATATTTCGGTAGGGTGCGGTTTGACGATATAATATCATAGTTTCAACCTACTTGTATGGAGTTATTATCTTATACGCATAGCAGATAATAACTCAAGAAAGACAACAGACAAGTTAACAACCGGGCGACCCCTGTATTCTGTTTGACCATATTCTAGGTCAAGTCTATCAATTTGATCTCACAATTTTTTATGTATGGGATAGGGACCTTGATCCTTATCACAAGTTCGCAAATCGGTGTGGGTGAGAGTNGGTGTGGGTGAGAGTAAAACACAGGGTTTTGACATGCATGCATAATGCGTATATATCACATATATTTTGTGTCATTGCCATAGCCTCATTCCCCTTTACGTTTTTATATAGTCAATAACTAACGATTCATGCAGGGGTCTGCCCAACCAAAAAGCCAACCATAGTGGCGCTTGCAATAGCAAGAAAACTGAACTCATTGGGTTTAAAACTAACACAGCCTTGTGCTCTCTTCCGTCGGCTGACCACGACATTCGCCCTGCATCCTGTCTGTTATATAGGTGATATGTATTGACTTATACAACTATTGATCTATAACTCAAGAAAGACAACAGACAAGTTAACAAACTGGGCGACCACACGTCCCGAGCTGCTTCAGCGATCCAGCCCCGGACTGGACTCGCCCGTCTCGGCGGCCGGCGCCGCCCGCCCCGCCTCGGCCGCCGCCTGCCGGGGTACTGGCCGTTCAAGGTCAGTCAGCCGGCACAGCCGGTCGCCCGACACCAGCGCCATTGGCGCTTCACTACAATAGGCTGTTCCGCACAGCTTTGCTGTGCACCGTACTCAGAAAGCCTAACCATTCAGGCGGCAAAAAACTGCCTGGGTGAAACAGCGAGAATGTGGGCATTCACTATTGACTGACGTCTAACCTGGTGGGACGCTTATTTTGGAACCAATTGTACAAAACAATCTTCTCCATATCAGTGGGTTATTCTACTTCAGTTGCTTAGGTAAAATTAAAGACAATATAACATTATTGGGACAGCTTTATTGCGAAATACAGCGAGAACATTGACACAACTCACGCCGGGAAGCATATAAAAATATACATGGTTTCTATGTCTACGTACAAACGTTCTATACGGTACAAATGAGTCGTTAGTTACAAAAGTGGACCCGTCCCACATGCTTTGATAGCCATGACGTCAGCAACAGTGACGTCATATTCACTACAGAGAAGAATGAGACATCACTTTGCGCATGTTGGTACCGATAAGGGCCATATTCAGCTATAGGCGTTTCAATATGGTGAAAAATCGTCAAACCCACACAATACCTTTGTCAATACTGATGTATGTCGGCTTGTCATTAATTGAAATGCATTGGCTAGGGGAAATTCACTAGTTGTATAATGAAAATACGCAAAACTCCCGTACCTTCATGTAAGTAGTCAAATACTGAAAAAGCGTAGCTAAGTATATTAAATACTTTCACAAGGAGCAGCCACACCTTCTGTTGTTGGACCCCGGAAATCCAAAAGTTTTCTAGTCATATTTTGACTAAAAATAACACTGTTTTAGAGCGTGTTACCAGCAAAATTAAATCAGACCGACACGGGTCATAAGCCTATAAATTTGGGTTGCTTTTTGGGTTGAGCGAACAGCAACATTAACATAAAAGCATCTGTTTGTCTGATCGTCTTTGATCAGGGGCTCTTAACGCAATGTCAGCAAAAACCACTACAATGTTAGGTGATTTTTAAAACCTTAGCAATTTTCTGTGGAAACTAACTGCACTGATCAAATTATCTACAAACGGTGAAATGACTTCTGTTTGGCCATTCCTTTCTTGGATGTGCTTGTAACACTTATGACAGGCTTAGTAAAATAAAGGTTAGTCGTGAATCCGACCCTGCATTGACCTTTGGCCCTGCATTGGCCGTTGGCCCTGCACTGGGCTTTGACCCCGGATTGGCCTTTAGCCCTGCATTGGCCTTCAGCCCTGCTTTGGCCTTTAACCCTGCATTGGGCTGTGGCCCTGCATTGACCTTATTCCCTGCATTGGCCTTAGTCCCTGCTTTGGCCTTTGGCCCTGCTTTGGCTTTAACCCTGCATTGGGCTGTGGCCCTGCATTGGCCTTAGTCCCTGCATTGGCCTTAGTCCCTGCATTGCATTGACCTTTGACCCTGTATTGGCCTTTGGCCCTGAATTGGCCGTTGGCCCCACATTGGCCTTTGGCCCTGTATTGGCCTTTTGCCCTGCAATGGTGTGCGGCCGGTCAACTCCACTTGGTTTGGGAGCGGTCGTTCAGCGACCTGAATCGATACCCCGGCGGCGAGATGGCCTGACCTTCGGGCAACAGTTACCAGGACGCAGCCGGACGGACCCAGCATGCAGCTGTGGATTTAGGGTGGCACGTCTGGTCAGGGCGTGCTGGCGACTGAGGAGAAATCTGTCATTGAGCCGGGGTTACCCGTTACGGGAGGAGGATTCGTGGGAGATGGGTAAATAACACTGAATAGTGAAGGGGAATGCAAGATTGGACACAACACATTGAGAAGAATCTTAGATTGGATACAGTAGACCATGGAAAATACGGGGAAATGTAAGACAGCTTTAAGATGTAATCGGATTTTTGGTGGGTGTTAACATTGCTCCTTGATGCAGTCTCAGGTGTAAGGAAGGGAAATGTTGCGTTTCAAATTGTATATACGGATATACCTTCTGTACAAAATGACTTCGTGTGAGAATACTTGGTTTTTCATTTTTGGCAGCTTGATTACTTTCATAGGCTAGCAAACAAGAACCTGAATACAAGCATATAATTCAATCAGCCAAACAATACTAATTCAAAGGTTTTTAAACTTTGATATTAATTTCATGATAATTTTACCATATCCTTTATAGGTGTCAAATACAGAAGTATTTTACCAGATGTTGAGCGTATTATTCCTTTCTAGCATTCATTTAAACTTCATAGTGGACACCCTCCAAGCTGCTCCCTCAACAAATCGTAATATGTACATAAGCAATTGACAATAAACAACACACTGAACATTCAAATTATATAAAACAGCTTTTCTATCACGTCTCATTCCAACAACACCAAATGATGTAATACATAAAATACAATCCAGGTTCAGAGTTCCTTTGTTCTCTTCTTCAATAAAGCCCATGAGTGCCACCTTATGTCTCAGGAATGCGTAAGGGCTTAGGGCGATAGCACATAGAAACGGGAAAATGGAAGTTGAGTGTGACAATTGCGACTCATTTGAGTCTACCTCTCGCACCCACATCAGTCCTATATACATGACAGGATCACTATACAATCATTCGCTACATTTTATCAAACGCTACATGTAAAAAGTGGCTGTATATCAAAGGCGCGCAATTCTTCATACTGCACCACGCGTTTTGTAAAGCACGCTTCAGACAGGCTTCTAAAGCACGCTTCAGACAGGCTTCTAAAGCACGCTTCAGACATGCTTCTATCATCCAATTCCTGCGTGAGAAGAAATCCACTCTCTTCAGGGCAGTCAGCAGCTAATCGGATTTTCCCGTAGTAACTCTTCGTCGCGATTGAGAGTTATATGACCAATACGCACCAAGGACATGGCTTCATAGCTTCATTGCCTTCACGTCAGGTCTTCTTTTGATTTCACCACTACCAAACACACAGACAAACACACACACACACACACATACACGCAAACGCACCTGCACACGCACACGCACACGCACACGCACACGCACACGCACACGCACACACACACATACACACACACACACATACACACACACACACACACACGCACACGCACACGTATCCTTGGCTTTCTGCGGACGAGCAGAGCCTCAGCACTCAGCTGTCGACACCAGGCTCGTTAAGCGCAATAGAGAGATCGTTTCACGGAACAGATGACCGGTTTTCTGAGTGTTTGCGCCGTCTTCAATGCATTATGTTCATTTAATCTCGCACTTAGACGTGGTGTATCCAAGACAATGAGGTCCAACAGGAAGACGCTTCCTTTGGCGACGTTGGGTGTCATCCTCAGTCCAGACCAAGTCTCTGAGTTAAACGTATCTCAGTCCAGAACGGGCATGGCAGTGCTGCAACCACAAGCTCTTGTGGATGTTCAATTCGTACCTGCCCTGCTCGCACCAAAGCATCGCCATATTGAAGGAGTCAGTGAGACACCTGGTGATGGGAAACACTGGAGCTCACCGATGCAAGAACTCGCAAAGTACCCTTGTGGTCCCTGTCCAGCTTCTAGGATGGCATTGCCATTCAATCCACCAGCAATCGATCGCTAACCTCACCGGTGTTATCCAACTTCTGGATTGGTGGCGGCTTATCATCGTGATCGGTAGCGCCTCTTAGTCCACTCCAATCCTGCAGCAGTGCCCTAACCCACCACTGTCCTCCCTTCAGTTCTTAGTCCTCCCAAATCCACGCAGCAGTGCCCTAACCCACCACTGTCCTCCCTGCAGGCCCACCATCCAGCTGCAAGATTCCCCTCACGCAACCCGGACGCTTGACTCCACCAACGCATCCTCGACTCCAGGCACCTCGCTGTCCATCGCTCTCACGCACCTCTCAACCACCAACCGTAGCACCGACGCACACCACTCCATCCCGACTCCAGCTCACCGGCCCTGTCTATTCCCGCGTTCGAGCTGCGACAGCTTATCGTACCACTCCATGCCGACTCCAGCTCACCGAGCCTGTCTATTCCCGCGTATGAGCTCCGGCAGCTTATCGTACGCCGGTGGCGGGCTCTCCGCCAGCGGCGCCGGCAGCAGCAGCGCCTCGTGGTACGGTGGAGGTGCGGCCACCGGCGGCGCCAGGACAGCCTCGTGGCGCAGCATCCCACTCTCCGCTCCTCCGCAGGCTCCCGAGTGGCTGCTGCGGATAGACGAGCCGTCCCTGACGCGTCGCTTCAGCAGGAGGACTGAGAAGCGCACGAAGAGGAGCAGAAGGCAGACGAAGAAGAGGAGGAGGACGAGGAAGATGATGCCGGTGAGCTCGTTCTGCTCGTCGGCGACGTCGTGGCCGATGTACATCTTGGCGAGGGAGAGCGTGAAGATGACGAGGATGGTGACGACGATGATGCAGCAGCATGACTGGCACCTGGCGGGTGGGGTGGTTTGGGTCAATGTTTTAATCTCGGTGAGGTGCAACAGGTTGAGTGAGGGACTACAACGCACGATGTTTGGGGCTGCACGGATGTTTTTAGTTTTCTTGGGCCACACTGGAAGAAACAACGGGCTAAACGAGGTGTTACGGTGTACAAAATTGTGCTAATGTGGATGTTCTAAGTCTTAATTAATATAGTTAAACAATGGTACCTATACAATTTCTGCCTGGGTCAACACTCAGTTCATGACCGGGTCTACAGTACATCACTTTATGGCCAGCACAATTTTGACGTTCTACCTAGGTGCAACATACTTCAGGGTCTGGTCAACACCTATTGATAAGGCATATGTATCTGCAGGGTGTTCCATACAGAATGTCAATTTTTAAACCGAAAGTACATATCGTAAGAATATTCGGAGCGATTGCAAATTTACAAGTGTCGTGGATTGTCGTGTCGTTGTCGTTGATTCCCAACACATGCTCCAGTCTTCAAACGGCCAGTGAAAGCTGATAAATGAAGATGTCAGACTACCCTCCTAGCGTCCAATGACAAAAAAGTGATATTTCCCCCCCAAAAAACACAAAAAACAGTATAAGTGAACGATCTCTGAAATCAGAACATCACGGATTGAAAGCAAAGTTATAGCGAAAGTTCCTTTATATTCATAGTTATGCACATGCCATACGGCTAGAATATCGCAGCTTTGAGACATCATGATTCTTTACCGATGAGGCTAGAAGTTAGACCAAGACCCATCTGGAACCGTCAAGGGTTCGCAGGCCACTGGCGAATGACGTGTCGTCAGACTGACTGACTTTAGACCGCCAGAAGTCTATGCAAGTCTCTACTGGGCTACTGGTTTTGTTGTCCGTAACACTGGCGGAGCCAGGAAATAAATTATGTCAAGTGTGAACTGGCTGCAGGCTGTACAGGAGCTGGCCGACTTCATAGACCCTGGAGAAGTGATCCGAGCTATTTAAGCTATCTACATTGAAGTGTAGGTGAACTGCATTTAAATTTGGTGTGCTGCCGTCGAACCGTTTTGCTAGATAGGCACAATTTTATCACAAAAATGAAAATGTCTGGTTGTTTTGATTTGCGGTGGTCCAACAAACAAAGCAATGAAATATGTTAACCATAAACTATAAGTAGCTATTTACAAATCGACATTCATTATAAAACACAGTAGGCTGTAGCTTTCTGGTCAGTCAAAGTTCGGTTTCTTTCCCGTTCAACCTTCACTGCCTGGACAATCGCAGCTCACTTTCTGTCTGGGTTACCACTCTCACTTTCTGTCCGGGATACCACTCACTTTCTGGCTGGGTCGCAGTCGATGTCGTCCGCCATGAGCACCTCGGCGTCTGCATCCGACATGCCCGGATCGGAGGAGGTGACGGCCTCGATGTTGGAGGTGGCGCGCGCCGCCAGCTGATGGCGGGAGGACTCGCCATGGGCGGACGGCTGGCGGTGCTCAGCCAATCGACGTGAGGTCTCACGCTGGGCCGTCGGCACCGGCGGGTATCTGCCGGGTCGAGGTCACGGGATGAGGCGGGGATTGCAGCTGCGCTACATTTTTGCGTCGTTACTCGCTATATTGTCAGCGTTTTTTTAAAGAACACCCACGGCTTTACAAACTCGTTGCATTGTTTACTCATGACGCAGCATGTGTATTTTACCTGCCATTTAGGTTGTTTACTTTTACGTTTTCATTTTGTTTGTTTTTCCTCTTCATGTCCGTACCCCAGGAGGGGAGTGCACTCCACGTCCTACGCATATGTGACTAACCTTCGGGCTTGAGTCACTCAACTGCATAACCTCTTTGATGACGATGACTGACGGTGGAATGCGGGTCATTTTTCTGATGCTTCCTAATATGTTGCCTTATATACTCAAAATATGATCATTATTTTTTGCTGCTAGTTTCATTTTCATCAATCATACCCTCAGCACACACAAAAAGAAATCCCGGACTGGGAATCGAACCCACGCCCCTTCTCACCTGTGTACGGGGGCCGGCATGGGCGAGTCTGTTCTCTTGGGCGGCGGCCGCGGGGACCAGGCGGCGGATGAGACGTGCGGCACGTGCGGGCTCCAGCTGTGCTGTGCAGTCCTCTTACACACCCAGAAATGCATCTCACGAGCGGCAGCAGCTAGCAGCACCGCATCGACCGAGTCTCCTGCGGGGAGGACAGGGGCATGTCAGACACATCGGTGAGGTGTTCTGTAAAGTGTGAGGGAGCAGTTTTATTTTCCAAGAACGTCTCGTTTGGCCGCAGGCACGTAGCCAGGATTTGTATCAGTGGGTGGGGAGCACGTATGTGGAATAATACAATTTCACTCCTCAGCCATATGTATAGTGTTGACCGTGGATGGGGGATGGTGGTAGGATTGGGTCATCAGATAATTATATTCTACTAGCTAGTGTAAATTTGCTCTGCTCAGGGGGTGGGGGTGGGGGCATTGCCCCTGTGACCCCCCTTGGCTACGTCCCTGTTTGGCCGTACCGTCTTTTCCAGGTTTAAAGACGTAGCAATGATAAAACAAGATGTTTTCAGCAATACACCCACTAGTTAATAGGATATTGTATACCTCGAACTCTATTGGAAGCACCAGCCATGGTAAACCACAATGGCGTCGTCACAGTTTCAAAATGCGTAGGGGCAAATCCAAGTGCACATGTTATTTAACATGGGGCCATATAAGGGACGTCTGAAAATTACTGGAAACATTTTTGCTGGTGTCCCCAGTGGATGTGACGCCCATGATCAACCAGCATCTCATCGGGCGGAATTCAAAGAGACGACGTGTCAAATTTGACTTTAGATCTCAGACATTGTGGTGAGAAAAAACATATCGTCCCGAACGCAAAAACATCCGTTAGGAGTAAGCCTCGAATCGTCGCCTGCTACACAAACTTGCAGATGGCTTCCTGAAACTTGATGTCTTCATCCGGAAAAAAGTTAACATCGCGGCATACCTTGATGAAACTCGCGAAGTTGGCACCATTTAATCAACACACCGCCCGGGGCAAACTTCCCTGTGGCATCGGCAGAACAAATATCACAACAGTTTCCGGTAATCCTACGTGATGCTCCCTTTACGACTTATGTGATTTACAGAGGGCGACTATTACATTTACCAGGAGTACAAACTTGAGAAAGGCTACCAGGAGACCACCAATAGGCTATCAGGAGCTACCAGGAGCTACCAGGAGCTACCAGGAGCTACCAGGAACAACCAGGAGCTACCAGGAGCTACCAGGAGCTACCAGGAGCTACCAGGAGCTACCAGGAGCTACCAGGAGCTACCAGGAGCTACCAGGAGGCTGCCAGGAGGCTACCAGGAGGCTTGGAAGAGGCTACCGGGAGGCATAACATGAGGCTACCAGGAGACTGGAAGGAAGTGTTGCATTGTTGCAACCTTGGTTTGATTATTAGGTTGGCTTAGAATCGCCAGGCATCTCGCTGGTATGCGTGTTTATGCTCCAGTGTGTTTCAGTTGGCATCACTTCTGAGATCTGGCTAGCGTTCTGTTGTGTCAGGATATCATAGTTTAGCATACACTGTCAAGCCACCGGGGAAGATGATGGGACTTCCTCTTAGACAGCCGGATCCTGCATGCCATAAAGCTGACGCAATGGTCGTACTTACTTATGCAGATAGATAAGTATCAATGCCGACCATGCGATTTAATATACCCACCGTCACATAAAAACAATGTATCGCCTAGGTTTATGTCGCAGTTAAAGAGTGTTTTGTTAATGTAGCAACGCAGTGTGATCAATTTTAGATTCAAGTCAATTTTCTGATTTTTTTTTCTTGAATTGTTTACCTCATCGATCATAGTTATCGTCCATTAGGGTTCGACATGGCTGAAATTTGCCTTGGCTTAGCCGCCACACAGCCATGGCATCCGGTTCAGGGGATAGCCGCCCGGAGCAAATCCCTAGGCTCCGAGAGGAGGGAATCCCCAGGGGGTGTCAACCCCAGGTCCCTCCCCCCTTCGCCGTCACCATAGTCTCCCAGTAATGGCGCAAGGCCCAACTGGATGCAAAAAAATCACATGGCATCGCAGCCACATGCCAGCCACAGCCTATCCCAAATGTCAATGGCTGGCCGTTGGCCAGCCGTGAGGATTTTTGTAAATTCATATTATGTGCTCATTTTTAGTCTATTCTATTTTTAGTCTATTGTTATTACAGCATGCCATTTTAACCATAATTGATTTGATAAGATTGATGCAAAAATACCCAGGTAGACTATGCAGCCACAGCCGTAGCCACATAGCGCGTGGGTTCGATTCCCAGTCGGGGATTTTTTTTTTTTTGTGTGTGTGTGTGTGTGTGTATGTGTATGTGTGTGTATGTGTGTGTGTGTGTGTGTGTGTGTGTGTATGTGCTGAGGATGTGATTGATGAAAATGAAACTAACAGCCATGATCTAGATATTTTCCAGTCCGGCCCACCCAATGAGCCGTGGGGTTCGGCCAGCCATGGGGATAGCCGCCCCATGTAGATCTCTACTGGCCATGGCCAGTGTTCAATGAAATTCCCTGCCCGAGTCCAGACTGGCTATCGGGATGACGTCATCTATTGAACGCGAGGCATAGGTGATTCACTATCATCGACCCACTAAACACATTCCTTCGCCGCAAACAGAGACGTCATTATTGGACAGCTGCCATGGAAGCTCGGTAAACTGTGGAAGCCGGGGAGGCCGGACAATGAAATGATAAGGTATACTTGTGTCAGTGTTCTTTGGTCACTGGCAACCATGTCTGATTTGCTTTACATGCGCAGTGCGCTCTACTGATATGATGGTATAGATGGACGCTGGTAGTAGTAGTATGTTCTTGAAAGATAAGACACGATAGTAAAGGTAGATTAAAGGTGCTGGTAGAAGTGTCTCATTTCTGTTGTTGTACAATATTGCGTTTTGCTTAAACAAATACGTTACAAATAGCAGTTCTACATTGTAGTGTGATGATGTGATGTGACAGGATTATGCGATGTAGTGATCAGTCGAGAGGTTACATCCGATTAAGGGATTAGTCCGACAAGTGGAGATAAGAGTTAGTCGACGCTGTGTCGTTGTAGTGTCAGTGGTGTATGTTTCGTCGATCAGGCGAGTTATGTTGAGGTGGATTAGGGATGTAAGACGGTCCAGCATATGAGAGTGATAGATTGTAGGTGTGAGGTTCAGTTGAATGAGGATGTAGTCGGCTGTTTGCTCTACCGTAGAAGCAGTGTTGAGCTGTAGCGAGTAGTCAGTGTGGACTGTCAGCGATGAGATGTTGTAATGTGGTATTGTGTAGGAGGTTGGTGGTTGTGTGGGATTGAGACTCATGTAGTCTTGGTGCAGGAGCTTCCGATCGTCAGTAGCGCTCGTGGCTGGCCGTAGTTAAAGTTGTATGGATGAGGAGATAAGTGATCTGATGGAAGATTGTGAAATGGTGTGTATCGTTGTGACGCTAACGGTCGAGTAGAGTTGTCGATGCCGATGAGCCCGGTTAGGATTAGTATAAGATGCGGCGTAGGGCACTTATGCTGTGGGAGTTAGACGCGGTGTCAAGTGTGATATATGATCTTATATTGGTGTTGAAGTGTTGTATAGTAGGATAGGTGCATGAGGAAGTTGGCTCATTGGAGTAGGAGCTTGTGCGCTTATTAGCTGGGAGTATGTGAGATGAGAATTAAGACCTCAGATTGATACAGCAAGTGAGCAGTCGTGAATCATGGTGCTGCTGCACATGTATAGTCGGTAGAGTGGGTTGCTGGCAGGAGCGTACGTAGCATAACATATAGACGTGTATCAGGTAGGAGGTCCATAGATGCTCGCCGATTGTGAGATCGCGACGATCTGTCATAGTATGATGCGACTGTGTCTGTGATGTGTTGTGATCGCTCGCGGATGTTGATCGGGTTGTAGCTGTTGGATCGGTAACTGGTCTGGCACGTATTTATGAGTAGGACGAAGAATGAATCCCGATATGATCTTGTAGTTGACCTTTGGTGTTGTATAGAGGTAGGCACGATGGTGTGGATGACTTTTTGCTGTGGGCATTGGGCGCTTCGTGTGATAGGGCGGTGTTGTATCTCTAGGTCAGTTTCGAGGGGCTTTGCTGAGAAGAGCTGGATATGTTTATGGATGTGTATTGTGATCTGTCTATGTGAGCGATGATGGGAGGTATATATTGAAGCGAGAGCTTGATGTATGGGTGATAAGCAGTAGGATGGGGGATAGTCGGTGAGGATATATTAGCTCAAGACGTTGTGGAGGTAGCTGATCGCTGTGATTGTTGAGACCGTAGTGATATTAGGGCTCACCTCTGTATCTCGTGGTAGTCCCGATGTCGTGTTAGTGTCACGGTGTTACGCGGCCGATGGTATGTGTGTTCGCGATAGGTACTCGCGTATCGTGACTTGAAGGTGATAGCGCTGCTGCATATCGGTGGCGTACGAATGTGACGTGGTGGCTCGCAGACTTGTAGATTGAGTAGCGTCAGGGCGAGTATTATTAGTTGATTCGAGACCTGAGGGTACCGTAACCTGAGATGCGGTAGTAGTATAGAGCGTGTTGAAGATGGACTTGGTGTAATTGAGAGGAGACGATTGTGTGGGAGGTAGTAGTGTGTGGTAGCGCTAAAGATTCTGGGTATCTGTCATTATTGTTACTTTGACACAGACGCTTACCAGGTAAATATGTTATAAATTGATATAGGACGCTTAAACGACCAACTTTTGGCAATTATGTAGAACAAACACATGGTAAGTACGCTATAACAGTGGTAAAAGATTGAAAATTCCAATATTCATGTCTGATCAAGCTGATCAAGTATAAGTTATAAAATGTTGACCGAAAAGTGTTCGGATGAGTCAAAGCCCACAGTAATACACTGCACTGGTGGCGTGATATTATTCTCGGTTAACCCGCGAGTTACTGGGGGGGGGGGGGCTATTTATAGTCCCCTCCCGTTATTCTGCAATATCTCCTAAACCAACGTGGGTATCGTAACTAAACTTTCAGGACCTTGTCCCAGATCAATTTGGCACATTTATTGCGATGTAAAAAGATGAGGCTATGATAGGTCAATCGAAAATGACGTCAGAGTGACGTCAAGCTCTGCGTTTTTTGTTGAAAAATGAGGGTTTGCAGGAAACGCTGCCAAATGTACAGTTGTAAAGATAAACTCAATTTTCATACACCAAACGACAGGTAATAAGTTGGGCTATCAGACTGCTATTTTGGATACAAAAATTGAAATTCAAAATTTTGAGAAATCAAAATACTTTTTTTGTCTTTGGAAAATTCTCGAAAAAAAGATCGAATTTTCTAAAAACGAAATATATGCAATTGAGTTGATCCCAATGAATGTGTGTAGCAAGTTTTAGTCAATATCTTCAAAAATGACTGAGTGACAGCCTTTCAAAGACAAAATTAGACCACCTTTACTGTATAACAATAAGCAAAAGTGCGTTTTCCGTTTTTTTTACTTTTTTGTTCAAATTTGTTGAAAAACCACAAGTTTTCAAGGGGTCATTCTCGCTCTCCGTCTGGTCCTCGTAGCATTCGCTAAGCCGACACCCACAAGGTGTTACAACTCCTAAGACGGAATCTTCAGATTGACCTCGTGACCTCGGATGTCCTTAGACACGACCAAGGTCAAGAATTAGGCTTAGAAGGGTAATAAGAGTGTCAGATGCACGAATCATGCGATTTACCAGACATTATTTCGTAAATATCATATTTGGCGACAATGGCCGACACCGGATTTGATGGCACGGTCAAACATTTTTTATTTTACGTGACCTGTGACGTCATCGGTGACCCTGAGGATAACAATATTAGGTTTCCTTCGACAAATTGGATAGGGCTATCGAATGCCGTTCGAACCTTTCAGATCGGTCCATTAGTTTCGGAGATCAGAGGGGGGCTATAAATAGCCCTACCCAGTAAGTCGCGTTACAGAATATAACCCAGTAACGCGCGGGTTATGCAAGCGAATATGTTAGGATAATGGTTGCAAATTTTGTGAAAATAATTATCTGCTTAATATGGATGGGCTGGTTTGGGCATGGGCCTCAATATTATAAATTTGAATGGGTCTGGTCTGGGTCTGGGCTTGGTGTTCGTGGGCTTCGGCTGGGCTGGGCTTGTGATTTAGGCACCCATCGTAAACTATGATCACAAGGTCCTGGGTTCGAGACTCCCGACTTCCGCGAACGCAACCCATACCTATCAGTATGGATGTTCCGTCTGCGAATGCCTCAATAAATGATAAAGGTAGCGGTGGGACGTAGAGCCCCAATAACACAAAAGTCTATGAACGTCGTCGTGACCTCAACCAATAGGAACAATCGTCATTCGTTGACGAAATAATCAAAACTTCTCTCTCATCGTCGCAGCCAATGACGGAAAACATCATAGCGAATGTCCAATCAAAATACAATGTCTTTCAAAACAGGCGTCGCAAAGCAACATATAGCACGCGCAAAACATCTCTGTGCAGTCTTCTCTTTCTGCTAACGTCCCTGATGGAACATCTCTGTTCGGTCTGGGTCGTTAGCAGTTTCACAGCCATTAGTAAATGACGTCTAGCATCTGGGCTAGTCCTGCCTCATTTTAACGTGCTGTGACAATTTGTGCGTATTTGGTGACGAAAATGCTGTAAAATAATGCCTAATCACTTTGATGACTCGCCATTTTCGAAGTTAAGCCCCGAAAGACTCGGTTAGGTGTGGTTGCTAACATCAAAGTAACGTTGCTCTCTGTTGGCAGGAAAGCACAAATCGATAGAGCTCAGACGGCCGGCCTTCTTCCTGTTTGCTCTGTTGCGTTTCCAGAAAGTTCGACAAATAGCCTTGCTCCATTTTCTCCGTGAGTGTTTGCGCTGAAAGACGGCACGCTCCGTTTAATTTATCGCTCACACTAGAGGAGAAGAGAGACGGAGGAACAAAAGCAGTGCAGTTTTGAACATCTTTACATGTTTGTCTTTTTCAGTTCTGCTCGATAACAACTGCATGCGAAACATTTTCATTCCACATGCAGTTCGATGCATCATTTCGTGGACTGAATTTCTGAAATCTTGAAATGAGTCCGGGTCTTGCTAGGAACCATAGAGCCCCAGCAGTGACCCACTGGTGTCCTGACTGGCCACCTGACCAACAGCTTGTGACCCTTAACACCTGGCAGAAACTTCGCAGTGACCTGGCTGCGACAGCTGGTGACCTTACTAGGCGACCTGACCAACAGCCTTGTGACCCTTAACACCTAGGCAGAAACTTCGCTGTGACCTGGCTGTGACAGCTGGTGACCTCACTGGCGACCTGACCAACTACCTTGTGACCCCTTCTCTCCAGCAGTCGCTGCATCACGCGCCGACCGCTCTCGGCTGGCGAGAGACCGAGGCAAACATTGATCGCTAGACACAGCTGGTGTCGCCGCAGCGGGCCTTCAAGGCTACACACTGGAGTCTAGCGCGCTCAACGGACACAAAGAGAGCGCTGGTACGGAACAGCCGCCGCCGGCGCCATGGAAGGGTCCTGTAGAGGTGGCGGCGTTCGCTGGCTTTGTTTCTGCGCTTTTTATAGGGATAGAGTCATGCTTATTGAAGCGACAAATACATATTGATAAATGTGATTTGAAGTTTTGCTGTCACCATTTCCCGTGTGTTTGACGCATTTGCTACACGCATTGTGACGATGAGTGAAACAGCGCAGCGATAAGTGAAAATTATGATCTGGAGCTTTGAGATGATGAGAAACTGTTGAGGTGGAAGCATTTAAGATGAAATAGGGTTATTTTTGAAGGTAACTATGCTGATAAGTTGTTGCATCAATCCAAATATTCCAAATCCGCCCCGCTTCCGCTCCAATGCATCCATTTTCTCCGAACCAGACGTTACAAACTGCCCTCCTACTTTCCACATGAAGTCAGGGTAGCTTATTATGGAGTTTGCAATTTAACGACATCAAAAATCAATCGTAGCGCACATTACCGGTATAAAGACTGATTACACATGTTTCATTGCTTTTTCTGTGAGCCCACTGGAATGGAGCGATTTCAAGCTGACATATATATGTTAGGATGACGAAATAAATGCAATTGAAAGAGGATGGATGTGAGTGATGTGTCAATAACAGGCTTTAGGGTTTAGAGGTCCAGGTACTGGCCTAGTGGGTACTGGGTAGTCGATTGAGCTGGTGCCTAGCCTTGCAAACGCCTTTTGGTTAGACTGCACCGCCGAACGACATAAGCTAGATAGACTGCACCGCCGAGCATCACTGGATAGATAGACTGCACCGCCGAACATCACTGGATAGAGAGTAGACTGCACCGCCCAACATCAACTGGATAGATAGACTGCCACCGGCCGAGCAATACTGGGTAGATAGGACTGCACCGCCCAACAGCACTGGGTAGATAGACTGCACCGCCGAATATCATTGAGTGAGGCTGGTTCTCATCACATTAGGCTGCTAACAGAATGAGTCACGTGCACATCGTTATGTTTCTTAAGAACAATATTCAGAATATTTCGATGAAATATTGCGATGCGAGTCTGGATAGCACAATTATCATTTTCACAGCATAGATGACTTTACTTACAGTGGTATTTTACCCACGGGTCTGCATGTCAGTCCTCTTGTCCAGTAAAAACATTCGTCTTAATGGAATACATCAAAAGAAACGTTAACAATCCTTCATCAAGCTCTTATTCAAATAATATTTCGATCAGTTCAGCTGCCAAGAAAACTATCCATGAAAAATCCTTTTATATCCTCGCTAAATTGCCAATGTGCTCTTTGTACGAAATTATGTACGGGGTCGGCACCTAAGCACGTTTTGGCCTGCGTTTACTGCCCATTCGGAAGGACAGTATGGCCATTTTCGGCCCTGGAGACCAGTACTTACCGAATACTGCGCTGGGGGGGGGACACGTGGTTCTCCCACGTGCACACGCGATTCTTACTCGACGATAATTCAGCAACCAACACACGGGCGTCGACGCCCGCTATGGTTGCAGCCGAACAAAGAGAAAGAACACTGCGTAATTCAATAGGTCACGTCGTTCGTTTGTCGGTCACTTCACAGAAGTTGGACAGATTGAGATGGTTGATTCTACAAAGAGTTAAGGCAGGGGTGCTGCCTTGAGTTTCAGCGATAAACGATTAAAGGAAATAGTTCACCTTCAACATGGAATTTGAACTGAGATAGCAGTTTTTTAGGCCTTGTTAAAAAACCTTAACTGTAAGTTTTCTGAACTGAAGAGGCTCTCCAGCCGAATATATTTGACTTGTTGTCGAAGGAATGTGGGCCATAAACAAAGAATGTCAAGAATGTGGACCTTCGGAAGGCCATACAGTAATATTACGCGACTACTCTCGAATCTGATTGGCTGAGCCATTCGAATTCTTATCGTTTGAAGTTGCAGAGTACGCATATAGTTTTGGTCAAAATGACATAATGTACGTCCTTATGTCCTGAATTGGCGCGATGTATGGCTCTTTTTGAGTTATTTTTGACAATATGAAAAGAAGTTGTATTTCAAAATATAATCAAATCGTGTTTGACAAAAACAATCCAAGGTGAACTATTTCCTTTAAGCATACTGCATGAGTTAGTTCATTGAGGTTGGCCTCGGTTGAGGAGTATTTCAAGGGATGAGCGCACGTCCCGTGAAAAACGAATAGTTGAATCGTGCCAGTATTGTCATAGACGGTCAAGTTATAAAGTATACCTACATTCTGAATGCGTGACGCATGGACGTCGCCACCGTTCGAATGTGAAGGGTGGGGAGGGGGGGACGGAGGCACTTTTAGGTCGATCCTTTCCATGCAACGCCCATAGGCGTAATGTTAAAATCCGAAATGTTTGGGGGGACGCGTGCCGCTTAGGGGGGTGGGGGGGATTCACTCCGCCCGTTCCCCCACTTTCGACGCCCATGGTGTGACGTTAATAAACAATGCTACAGGAAAGCTTGAAGTAGTTTCAAGATAATATGTCACCAAAGTAAGACGGGCGCAAAGAAAGCTTAACCACTAACAAGCGCGTTTATCGACCAAAGCAAGTTGATTGTAGCTTAACAAAGTTATTGCATGTATTCTCTCAACATATATGTCTCCGTTTTACTTCAAGTACGAAGTTCAACTAATTCCAGGAGGGGCTTAGGAACGTAACGTCAATCAAAGTGTGATGTGGTGATAGAGGGTGTGGGGGGGGGGAGGGCAGTGAAACTTTTATCTCGTCTTGAGAGAAACTGAACCCCATATGTAAAATGTATTTGTAGATTTGCGCTCTTCTCGTCTTGGCAAACATGTAACCATCGCAAACATTTCTCACCAAGTGAAATATTCAATTTTAGCGAGAACAGCGACCGAAAAGTGAGGGGCCATTGTCCCCCGGCCCCCCGTTCCTACAGGCTACACTTATTAATTCAAGTTGCATGACACTAGGAGTTTGGCCTCCATGTTTCAACAAAGACATCCACTCCTTTAGTTATTGATTTCTCTCATCCTTCTTTCCTCCCACCATTTCATCTTTTACTTACCCCCCCTACTCCGTTTTTTACCCCATCCCTCTGTTTACTCTTCCTCCCCCTCTCTCCTTCCCTCCTCTACCCTTTTTCCACCTCTCCAACTACACCATCCCCAACAGCATAAACCACATCTCCCCTCCCCGTCCACCCCCTCCACCCCCATCACGTGGTAGCTGCAGCCTAACGCTAACATCCTCATCGGCTGTGTGTCCGCTCCAGCGCCAGCCGCGCCCGAGGGGGGAGGGGGGGGGAGCTGCGCGTGTCGACTGGATCGACTCGACGTCGGAGCTTTGTCGGCGGCGGCACGGGGAGAGGTCGCCAAGCAACCGAGCACCAACGTCACACGTGTCGGAAGACGAGATTGGAAGCCGAAAGTCCGATGATGCCCAACAAAGCGTGACGGGGAGTCGAAACTGGAGATTGGAGACGTTTGAGAGGCAGGGGGAGTGCGGCGTATGTGTTAGTGCTGCTTGGCAGCGCTAAACTGAGAGAATGCAAGCAGGTGATTGGGTGGGGATTCGTCTGAAGTGCTATGCGCGAGCAAGTTTGCATCTAAAGCTGAGGCAAGACCACGGCATGGTATCCCCAAGATCAGACAAAGCAGGAAGAGGCAACTGTTTGTGGTGTGAAAATGTCGGTTCTGCCCAAAGTGTTCTCAACTCGCTTTCATTGCAAGGGCGGATCCAGGGGGGGGGTCAAAGGGAAAGCCAGTGCCCCCCCACCAACCACCCAAAATCGGCGCAAATTTGACACATTTCCTGAGTTTGTCGTAAAACTAAGCACCTTTTACAAGATAAAGTTTGTTTTAAATCAGTTATTGATACATAAGCAAGCGAAATCCGATGAGTTTTCAGAATTATGTGATAATTTTTGGGATTTGGCCACCCCCAAACTGTCAAAATCACACTTTCTGGATCCGCCTATGTTTCATTGAGTGTTTGGCAACAGAGACATTACATAAGCAGCACGCAGGTTCTGTGACCGTAGCCATTTCTATTGCCATGACAGGGTAAAGTGCAATTATTTCTGGAGTCGAAATACGGGAACGAAACCTAGAATACAATATGAATGAAACCAGTGACATGGCCGCCTTATTCAAGACGGCAAAATTAAGGATTGAAACCATTAGTTCTGCCTAACCTCTTTGCACGGCCTTGGGTTGAAGTGTCTTCGGCCTTGGGTTAAAGGCTTTACATTCCGCAAAGACTCAGCAAGGTCCTCCCGTGTGCTGATCTTATTTAGCCTTGCATAACCACTGACACCATTTGAAGAGCATCAAATTCAAGTTTATTAAATATATTGGAGTATCATTTTTTTGTCACAAACGCTTAATTAAATATATGAAACAAACTTTACGATATTTTAACTTTTTAAATGCCTTAGATAATCTCATTAAAAAAAGATGTCAAGTAGAGTTCGACATGGCTGCACTTTTCCTTAGCCAAGCCGCCCCACGGCCATGGCATCACAGCCATAGCCAGCCACAGCCATTCCAAAATGTCAATGGCTGGCCGCTGGCCAGCCGTGAAGATTTGTGTTAATTTATATTATGTGTTTACTTCCAGTCTACTGTAATGACAACATGCCACGACTTCTTTTAACCATGATTGGTTTGATAAGATTGATGAAAACAAAAATCCCAGGTTGAGTATGCAGCCACAACCGTAGCCACAGCCATGGCCTAGAGATTTTTCAGTCCGGCCCACCCCATTAGCCATGGGGTTCGGCCAGCCATGGGGATAGTTGCCCCATGTAGAACTCTAATGTCAAGTGTTTTTTTTTGCAATACACACATACCTACTGTGAAAAAGGTGAAGCAGACTATTGTGCAAGTTAAGCTCAAGTGACGTACTGCAAATGTGAATTTTTGTAATAATCCAGCACGACAACCTAAAAACGTAGGCATAGTTGTTGTCTTCCATTTTTGCTTCCACAGTTTTTAGACTCTCTGGGGTGCAACGGTACATACATTCATGGCGATTCATTTATATTTCGATACAAATAACAGATGTCCAGCCTTTACTTCTAAAAGTGTATGCTTCTCGACCATCTCTTCACGATCAGGTACAGCTTCACTCTGAGCGCCATGTATCATTATGTACAACTCTAAAGCTGCAGTGGCCTACTCACTCTCTCATAGCATGCAACATTGCCCGCCTAAATGAAGAAGCCCAGGCGTTACAATAGCACGTGAATTATACCACAATTTGGCGAGTTTGTATAAAACAATGTTGAAGGCTTCCCAAAGGCGTGGGCATATAATATAATACCACACGTGGCCGGGCAAAACATTCTTTGGGATCGCGGTCGTGCTGAATATTCCGCCCGAGACTGAAGGTCGAGGGCGTGAAATTTGGGCACACCGATGTCCCAAATAATCATTCTGGCCCAAGCGTGGCATACAATTTCTCATATTCCGCTTTTTCATTGTTTAGTTTTACTCTTTTTATTTTACTCTTGCTTTTCTCACTCTCGTTTTTTCTCAGTATTGCTATTTTACTTTCGTAATCTCTCTCTTGTTTTTCACTTTGGTCATTTTTTTCACATTCTTTATTTTCATTATTTTATTTTACTCTTTAATGATTTCTTACTCTTTATACTACTTGCACGAGATTTGGGAAAATATTTCCCCGGGATAGAAATATTTTACCTGATCAAATAACATTGAGCTGAAATATCATAATCTCTCACGTGCTAACTTTAAAGGGATATCTCGGCAAATGGTAATATATATTCCCGCCCGGTGCTGGGAAATTATGCAACATTCAGAGAGTCTTTTATGTGGAAGACAGAGGGCCGGCAGTCCCGAAGCACGAGCCAAAACAAAACGAGGTGAATATTGCCTAACTTTCCAAGTGCAAGGGTTGGAAGCTATTGTCCGCATGCCGCTAACGTTCTGTAACAACACAAATGCAATACAATTCAGGTATAAACTATAAAGTAAGCCAAAAGCATGGCGGTTGATGGTCAAATTAAAAGGCTATTATTTCCTCCATATTTTAAGGCATTAACCTATCCTGAGATGAGGAAGATACTCCAGAAGATAAGACTAGAAATTCGCAATGAATCACCTGCATTTTGATTGGAAACGCGACATATATCTGGAGCTTTTGTATCAACAACGCTAGAGTCTGAAAATGTGTTCAACAATGCTCTGCTATGACATAATGTTATATGGGCTTCTATTCTGGCACTTCCATCTCAATATTCTGTTAATTAATTGTCTCTGAAAATGAAAATTACCTAAGTCAAAATCGTTTCCAAAATACACTTAATATTAGCTGCAGGCGGCCGAAAGCCTTCCCAAAAGCACGTGCTTATGCTGAAAGGATATATCGACATGTGGTAGTATATAATACCGCATGAGGCCGGTGTAAACCAATTGTCAAGACCGTGGTGCTTTCTTGGTTTTTGAACGAGGCCGAAGGCCGAGGTCAAAAATCAAGAAAGCACATAGATCTTACAAATTTATGCCGGCTTAGTGTGGTATTTTTGTATCATATGCCGCGTAAATCATTCAGTGTTTTTTGCATATAATTTGCAATCATGACAAATCATGCAAGTCCTTACCAGATAAGATTTTGGATTATAAGTTTGGTATTTGATACAATTGAAAAAGCCTTGGAAGCGAAGTCGACAAAGCTTTCAGAATTCCAGTCAGGTGTTTATCACACACACACACTATTTTCACGCGCTCTGGTAAAATTTATTTGCCATAGGGCATTTTTTTACCAAGTTATACCACACCTCTCTGGCCGATGTATGTTGATATCCCGGCATATGGTAAAGCATATTATACCAGCAAAGCGCCATAGTTGGCTATGAACGAGCGAGCGCGAAAGAAATGCATGGTGGTTTTCAACTCGATCAGGAAAATAGTTTCTGATATCCAAAAAGGGTGCACAGGTCAGATAGGGGCTTTCTCGAAAGCGTCGCCACGGGTCGGGTTGGGCTGGGCCGGGCTGGCTGCTCAAATTCATGTTTTCCCCATATCCACGGAAGGACGAGCGAGCGTGAATCGCCCACTTGTAAGTTGTAACCACCCTTCAATGAAGTTGTTCCACTCATTTTGAAGTTGTCCCACCCTCTGCTTAATGTGTCTATGACGTAAATGTATGACGCCACATGCCGTAAATATCCAAGGCCGTATAAGAGTAAATATCATGCATGGGAAACATCTTCCTTCCCTTGCGCTGGAAATTCGATAATCTCACCACATTGTATTTAAAGATAAAACCTCGGACCTAAAGGTTCTAGGTATTTTCGATAAAAAACTAGGTGATATATTTTCGATACAAAACTCAGTGAGATAATTGGATTGTCTCAGCCCCGGAAAGGAATATATTTACCTTAGCTGCTGAGGCTATTCCTGGCCTCCATTTTCAGTCTGCAAGAGCGTCCAGACACACAAACATGCAGGCCGCATTCCATTTATCTTACCAGCGCAAGTATATGTATCGTTGTCATGGCAACGCACAGCCTGCGTTTTTCCTCTCCCAAGGTGACTCTTCGTAATTGCGGAGGCTTATATTACACCTGCCTTTGCTGGTTAAGGGCCTTTTTGTTCATTATTATGTGTTGTTTGGCTGAAAATGTAATGAATGCTATTTCGCGAGCTGTCTGCTAAGGCAATCGCCGTCCAGCTCCAGCCTTCCCAACATATCCCACGCATGTGGTCGTCACCGGATCGATACCCCCTCCCCCTCCCTCTCACTGCCCCCATGAGCTGTTGACTGATATCTTGCTGGAACCTTCACTGAGAGACGCTCGAGACTCTGTAGAGCTCTTACGGGACCGTACTGACGCTAATCCTGTCTATGTAGAGAGCCACATGTTTGGAGACGCTTTGACAACATGAAATGCTCTCAGGTTCTCAGAATGAAAACACTTTATCTTTGTTGAAAATGTATAAGTGTTTCGTAACATTCTAAATGAACTTGCTTTGATACCATGTAGATCGCGAGGCATTCTGCTCAGTCCACCGATATAATTTAGTTCACATAGATGGTCTCAGGTTCTCAGAATGAAGACACTTAAGCGTCGCTGAGAATGTATCAGTGTTGCGTAACATTCCATTTACCTATTTTGAGACCATGTAAAAATCGCGAGACATTCTCCACATATATGATTTAATTCACCCTGAGAACCTTGGTATGTCCAAGACATTCTCCACAGAGACGATGTAGCTTACCCTGAGAACCTAGGCGTATCCCGAGACCAAATTATCCTTTTATAAATCGTCCTTTACATAGTCTCTGAGAACGTTCCAGGGTCTACCATATATTAAGCTCCGTTCGCAGCCCGCGTTGCATGCTTGTCCACCTCGCCCAAAAACAGAACTTATCGCTCTTCATATATCAACATGAACTCCTCGATAGGCCAACCAACCATAAGTTAGCCAACCAAAGCAAAACTGTGGACGTACTGTGCGCAGCAGTGTTCGCCCTCCCAGCCCCGCACAAACATAGCTTCAAAAACAAATGCCCTTCAGCCCCGCATGACACTCAGCCCTGCCCTGCATCAAAATTAAAAACTTCTTCCGACAACGCAAAAACCCACAAAAATGGCTCCTCACGCATTCATCACGATTTTTTCTTACAGCGCCAGCCGCTTGGCCAGCGACCTGCACGAACGTGGCACAGTACGACAGTCTTTCACATCACAAAGTGCCGCACCATAGACTAGTCGCACGCCGCTCTCTGGTCGAAACCACAGAACGCAACCAGAAGTGATCGCTCTATGACCACTCTGGACGGAGACGCACGCGGAAAAGAGCGGGCTGTCTTGACGCTTCGATTTTCTGGAGAAATCCAATTCGCAAAAAGACGATACTTAGTTCACCTGGAACGTTCACAACTGCCTCTTATTGACAAACTAATTTAAATATCTGCCGTGTAATATTTTTTAATTATCTGTTGTATCAATAATCAATACAAACGAAGATATATAAATATACTTATTCGTCAATTAAAAAAAATATATATTAATTTGCTGGTTTGTGAATAGTGTGGGTAGTGCTAGGGAACCCGGGATGCACTTAGACACAACCATAAACGGCGTAGAAAGGCGAACTTGCACCCATACGAAATTGTATAATGCGTCAATAAAAAATCATAGTATCATTGTGTCAAAATACAGTTTCCTCTTTATCAAATATATATTTTCTCACAAAGCATCCCTGTGGGCAAGTGCTGGGTGGTATGCAAGACAATATCACAAAATTTCACCTTGTTCAGTGTGCACATACAAATGTTTATTTTAACAAAATTCGCATATACTTCCTTTTGATAGGAAAATGTGTCAAAGCTCGACTGACCTCAGTCGTTTTTCGATTACTGACCTCCACGGCCTTGATCTATATATCGACCACCGGAATGACCTCTAATTACATGTTTGAGAGTTTACAACGCGCCGTTACAGCAGCGGGCCGGTCCGCCGATATTGCAGGCGGGTGTTCCCCGGAAAGGGAGGTCCCGTGGGTTACCTTGGCAGCGGCACACATCCGCGTGTTTGTCCGCAGCTTGTGAGAATCGTCGTAGAGAGGCCGTGGTCCGTGGAATGTTCACCGTGGTCCGAGGAATGATTGATTACTTTGTATTGCTTTTGTTTGTTTGACTGTTAGGTATGATTGTTATGTTGGAATGATGGATTGTTATGAGTGATTGACGATTGTGGGGCTGAGGTGTAGGCACCTCAGCGATGGTTGTGACTTAAATTACATTTTGTCGTCGTTCATTGATTACAACGCTGGTGATGACATATTTCAGGATAATTGCTTTTAGGGATGTCGGAGCGACGTTTAAGTGGGGGGATCAACTCGATTGAACGTAGTTTCTAAAAGAAAACCATATCCAGTGAACGAAGAATTGCAAATTTGAGCTATTCCTTTTTCGGTGCGGGCAGTCCTATTTCTTTTTAATGGGGTCGGGTCTTGCATTTTTCTATGTAGAGTTGTAAATAAAGTTCTTTAGCAAAACAAATAATAATGCCTTACAGAAGAGTGAGGGCTTATAGTTTCTAGTCCGCTTCGGTTCCCGTCCTGTAGCGCCTAATGGCGCTGATGGCATGGTTTCGCATTGCTAATAAGCAACGTTTTGCTTACTTTGGTAAATAGATATTATAAATGGTGAGGTTTAGTTGTTGGTGCCCAGCTCAACAAGGCTAGAGTCGATATGTATTTATAAAACGAGATACGGGAGATGTAAAGTAATTATTGTGGCCGTTGAGGAAACGTCAATGATTTCTAATACTAGTTTTGCAGCAAGTAGTGTTAATCTTCTTTAATTGTATAGCTCCATCCGTTTGCTTTTGTATTTTATTAGCTCGTGTACATTACTTTGTTATTAATATAAGTCTCTGAGATACAAATTGAAACCTTTCAGAGTTTAAAATATATAGTTGCCTCTTAATTGGAATCAAGGTTAGATGATAGAATATATTATTGCCAGATTGCACACATGTGACAAGTAGTTTGAGATCTCGAAATATAACCTTAATGCTCATATTAAATCCGCCATTTGCTGATGCAGTGGGGAGGGGCAAAACACCACGCCCGACGACCTTGCATGTTAGCTTAAAATTGAACAGAACTATCAACGCGAAACTTTGGGTACCTTCTCCTACATCCATGTCACATCTGCAATGCAAAAATAAAACAATGCCATATTTTTTTTATCTCTAGAGATATATCAAATTTAATGAGGTCACTACACACGGGTTCGACGACAAACTCTTCTAAATTTCAACAGGCCCCACAAAGACAATTCTTAAAGAAAATTGCAATATATAAACTTTAAAGATATACAACTGTCAAGCGCTATAAGATGGCTTTCTCCGATTGTGTATAATTTTCCTTTTGAACACTACAAATACAATTCAATTTAAAATTTCATTAACACAAAACGGAATATATGTTGGATAACTATGTATGGAAAATACCAAAACCAAAATAAAAAGCAGTAACTTTGTTTTTGACTGATTTATGAATTCCTAGGTAGTTAGCATTTTAACTGACTTCATGTCATGAAATATTAGGATCTCGACCATACTTTTTTAACACATATCCATTCATGTATTTTCTCCTGCATAAGTTCCGGATTTTTGAAACATCATAAGAGTAATACAAAATATCATTTTGAAACAAAAATAAAATAAAAAAGGATTTTAATAATCAAAATGTAAAATTTCGAGATANATCTAGATATTTTTCAGTCCGGCCCAACCCATTAGCCATGGGGTTCGGCCAGCCATGGGTATAGCCGCCCCATGTAGAACTCTACTGTATACCTGTATACCATGATAACCTGATGATAACATGTAATAGGGTACATACCTCGAACCTTAGAATGAGCATAATCACAATCAGGTGATCACAACACATGGAGAATGAGAACCACTGCACTTTGGAGAAATGAAGCGGTCAGAAATATATTCTAGACGCGACCTGTTAAAAGCGTCTTTGCATCATTTTTCACAACTCGATGAAGTCTCTTTTCCTATAGGTACCCAGCCGCAGGACCCTGAAGGCAGTCTCTATACCATCCCAGCACGGGACCCTGACAGCAATCCCTGTCGCTCCCCGGCGCGGGACCCTAACAGAGCGGCCCCTGTCGCTCCCCGACAGTGACTGCCCGGCGCCGGCCCCTGACTGCCCGGCACCGT
Organism: Semibalanus balanoides; assembly: GCA_014673585.1. NCBI lineage: Eukaryota > Metazoa > Arthropoda > Thecostraca > Balanomorpha > Balanidae > Semibalanus > Semibalanus balanoides. Next base: position 31,688 of record VOPJ01010626.1, read on the forward strand.
TCTGTCAGCTCTCCCACCCCTGACTGCCCGGCGCCGCTCTGTCAGCTCTCCCACCCCTGACTGCCTGGACGCCCTCGTCAGTCTCGCCACCCTGCACTGCGCCGCGGCGCGGCCTCTGATCAGCTCTTCACCCCTGACTGTCTGGCGCCGCTTGTCAGACTCGCGCCACCCTGAACTGACCCGCGCCACGCTCTGTCAGCTCTCCCACCCCTGGAGCTGCACCGGGCGCCCGCTCGTTGTAGGCTCTCCACCCTGATCTGCCCCGGGCGCCGCTCTGGTCGGCACTCCCCCCCTGACTGCCCGGCGCCCGCATTGTCAGCCTCTGCCACCCTGATCCCGGCGCCGCTCTGTTCAGGATACCCCCACTGACTGCCCGGCGCCGCTCTGTCAGCTCTCCCACCCCTGACTGCCCGGCGCCGCTCTGTCAGGACTCCCACCCCTGACTGCCCGGCGCCGCTCTGTCAGCTCTCCCACCCCTGGCTGCCCGGCGCCGCTCTGTCAGCTCTCCCACCCCTGACTGCCCGGCGCCGCTCTGTCAGCTCTCCCACCCCTGACTGCCCGCGCGCTCAATGTACACGGACTTCCCACCCTGAATTTGTCCGGGTGAGCGCTCTGTTCGGTCTCACGCTCGACTCGCCCCCCGGCGCGCCTCCTCGCTCCAGGCACTCGCGCTGCTCGCGCTCCGGCCCCCCCACCCGCGCCCGACAGCCTGCCTTTGACGTCGCCGCCGATATCCCCGATTGAAAGCGCCGACCGACTAAATCATTCGCCACCATGATTGTCGGTTTTGCCGCCTTTGACGCGTATCCTTTTGGCCGGCGCGGCATTGTGCGCGCCTAAAAGCCACCTGACGGCCGGGCGGCCATTTCGGGCCAGTGGCGTCGAAAAACGGCCCACAAAGCCACCCCGTCCGCACCTTTTTCGGTTTGTTGTCGCGTGAAAGAGACCCAACATAAATGGATCTAATTTGGAATTGATAGTCACGGAAGGGAGCCAGGAAAAGTCGATGATATACGAGCGTGGAGACCAAGGCAAATATAATGCAATGGCGGTATAACGCGCCACGGGCCCATGAATGGAAATGGAGCGCATTAGCCGGATTAACGCGTGTTGGAGCTTCGGTGGGCATTGGTGGTCTGAAAATGCATTGTGAGCGCAGAGTGGGATGGCCCGAAATCTGGTCTCTTTCTGTAAATGTATATAGGATAGGAGAGCAAATATCCAACCCTTGCTACTGTGCGTTACACCACGCTATTCACGATTGTAAAGCCCGTATCATTCGTCTAGTCAATTTCTGGAAAGTATTCATGGCATTATGGATATTAGTTTGCATGCCATGATCGTTGGGTTTGTATGTGGGCGTGGATTATTTATGGGTTTCTCATGTTAACAGAATCATGGAACGGAAAATAGTTTCTATTGTCGCTACGGTGATTTAAGCGTATCAGTTCAACAGCGAAAGAGTCCGATCCAAAGCGAATTCATAAGCGAAACAATGCTTAAACTAGATTTGTTCGTGATGTAATTGTGAACGTTAGCTGTTGGGACTGTAGAAACCATGATTTTCAACTGCCTGCAGGGTGTTTCATAAAGAATGTAAATTTAAAATATACAGTACCTACCTACGAATAATATAAGTAAGCGAAGCACGTGGAAATTTCAAATTATTATTGGGCGTTGTTGGAGATTTTGATTTATGGCACATACAATAGCCTTCACACTGCCTTCACATTGTAAGAGCTGAGGGGTGAAGATGCCAGGCTTACCTCCGCGTGCCCAACGGCATAATATGTCATATTTCAAACAGCATTAGACGTGGATGATCTATGAATTCAGGTATTTGGGAAAATCGAAGGTAAATCGAAAGTTTTTGCTACATTTGATTTTCATCTTATTATTTATGGTTAGAATATCGATTTGAGAAATTCATCCTAAAATTCGTAACTTATGTGTTTGAAGTTCTATCCCGAACCCATCCGCTCTTGCTGAAGCTCAGCAGGCAAATTTGCCGTCTGACTGACTGGGCATGGACCACCAGATGTCTATCACCACTAGCAGCTAGGCCACCATGGGTGACTGGCTTTGTTGTCCGTGGCCCGGTGTAGCTTAGAAAGACACCTGGTTATACCTGGACCGGTTGAAACTAGCACAGAAGTTGACGACTCCAAAGAACACGCAGATGAAACGCGGGCCATGCAGCATCTCCATTGAAAAAGGCGTGAAGTGCATCGAACTTCGGCGTGCTGGGGAGGAGCCGGTTTGATATAGATAGGGAAAACTGCATTAAAACAAATGCAAATGTTCGGGTGTTCTGGTATGAGGTAGGATAAACGGCCCTAATTACGCACACCTAAGGGGAAAACCTCTGTAGTGGAATTGTTTTATGATTAAACATAATTGTTTGTATAGAAAGTGTAACTTTGGTCCTTTGTCTACAAAATCCTGTAATTGCATTTATAAAATATATAACAATTTGAGTGCAAGAGGTCGATAAAGATAGGTCTGCAACTGTGCGTAATTAGAACCATGTGTTCCTCATTGCGCACATGTGATGCACATTTTTCTGCACTAATCTAATAACTATGCAAATGAGACATATATCTACGTTTAAATTCCCACATTCTTGCACGAGAAGGTAAGTGAACAGACGTGGGGACGTGTTTCCGATAGAAAGTAACGAGCAGAACCGAGAGATCATAAAAGATCGCATACCTATTACATCAGGAGCTAATGGGCACAATGCCGCCTTTAGGGAAGTGTCGTCACAAGACAAGAGTCACAACTCCGTTATCGACCTTGTACCGTGATCTCTTCTCATTGCAGCTGGGGCGTTACGTATCAGGTGCTGGCAGTGCTACTTACGGTAATGTTCGGAATAAAGATGACCGACTCGCGGTTCGGAGGCGCCACAATTGTTCACAGTCGCACAGCATGATCACAGCATTCGTGTAAACGGTGTGAACTCAAGGGTTGATCCAGTCGCCGGTTGAGGACGCGCTTGGTCATTTTCAGTATGCACCCATTTACCCTGTACGGGACCCTGACGAGGCGCTCTCGTAGCTCCCTAAGCATCATGTCCTCGCAGCTCATCCAATGGCGTCTGTGCTCATAAGATAGGTGGTTAAACTCGTTTGTCGCCTGCTCGAGGTACACGAGAGGACGTAGATAGATTGTATAAGGCCATCTGAACATTTTAACATACGAATATATATAGTGCCTTAAGTAGCGTACGTACATAAGGGACAGTATTTGGATGGACAAGCACAGACATACATATTTCGGAATGTCTAGGCTCTATAAAAGATCGGACCCGAGAGAATGCTCATACACAGTATGCCGCAGCCAAGCTCGTTCAGAGACAGAAGTCATAACGGCTCGGATAGTAGGGAGATGAAGAGCTAAGGTGGTAGATCTGCTCGTCCGCGAGTGGATAAGTAAGCCAGTCGTAGCCGATAGGCTTCGGGACCCTTGGTGATCCGATGATGGTGAGAGAAGACAAGACCACTCTTAAGTGCAGTAATGACCTGATCAATCAACAGGAGTAGATGTTTGGCGAGAGTTAAGACGCGCATTTGTGGCGCAGAGGTCGCAATGCTGGTGAAGAGAAGGTGTACCTGTGTCATAAGGTTTTTCCAGAAAAAGCGACCATCTGTCTAAGGGACTGGCCGGCTACGAAGAGGTGCTGATTTGCGAGATTTAGTGTGGGCTGTAAGTCACAGTTGCCCAGGCAAAGAGCTCTCGGCCCGCGTCCTCGGGCATGTCTCACCATTTGATATATAAATTCGCCCACTAAACCGTAATAGATGATTGTGAACGCATGGTTCTTGCCAAACTCGATGCTGTGTGAAGAACCGGACATCAGCAGCAAATCGGTGATAAAATAGGATACAAGAGTCTACGCTGTTTCGACGCTGAACAGGCACAGTCTTCTGCAGATTGGACACGGTCTCTCGAACGACAGCTCTGCTCACTGGTCCCCGACTAGATAACTGCTGCGTATCTGCTTAGTAGTCGGGTCGGTCGTTTGTATGCATTCTTTTCACTCACCCCTCCGACCGTTCGGTTCAGAGAAAGAGAAAAAAAGGGTGAATCGGGCGGAAAAATCCAACAACAGAACCCCTGCCGGGTCTTCTAAAGAGAGGTTATTCTTGCTTGGAGTGTGTCTGGACATGGGCAAGTGGCTAGGGTATATTGTTCATTATACCCTAAAGCGGCTGTTCGTGTGTCACTGTACGAGTTATTGTGTCCACTCGGGCGTTGGGTAGTGTTGAATATGTACTGCACGAGCGAATGCGCACGTGGCACCGTAATTCTTGAGATATAATCTGGGTGCGGACTCTGAAGAATACATTCTACGAGAAGTTAGCACAGCACTCCGTTTCTCAGGTAAACGCTCTATACTTCAACCAATAAATGAAATGAGCGCCTCTTAAAAAACTTGGGTAGACCGTGCTGTGCGGGCTTGGCTTACAGTTTAAGAAAAGATTTCTATCCCCGATTAGCGCGCAGACGTGGCGAGATGGTAATCACTTCCGCGCAAACGGACGCAGAGCCAAGGAGGTGAGTGACAGAAGGGAGAGAAGGGAATACGGGAAAATATGAAGTTCGGAGGGATCGATGCTGTTTCGCGCAAGCTCATTGTAAAACGGAAGATATAACAAACTTCTATCTAGTTAGGAAAAGTGAACTAAGATGCCGTGGCCGGATTGGTTCATGTCGAAGACACGAGTAAACTCGAAACCAGTAGCCCTAGAAAATAGAATTAGGCATGTACCCTGGTGACGACAGAGACAGCTAGGATACTCCCTAATTATAAAAGCCATGAATAACTCGTGTGCCGCAATATTGTGGCGGAGAGATATTACCGGCATTTTTTACAAAACAATGTTCGTAAGGCAAGTGAGCTAGGTGTGCACGGCTTCTGTGCTGGAGAGAAGAGAATCGCTCAATGCCCAACAAGCGGGCGACCAGGTCCACAGCCACATTCTGCATCAGTCATACTGTGATCATGGGAGACAGGTAACTATCGTGCCACGTGCACTCACAAGCAGCGTGCATGCTGGGGTAATTGAACCTATGTGTGTTTCGGCACGACTCATGCACGAGCGTAGTTGTTTGCAACTTAGGGTGGTGACGTGTCTGTGACAGGGAACTGGCTGAACAGATCTTTGCAGCCCAGCGTAATTGAGCGTATCGGTGCTTCCTGGAGCCAGACTTGGTGATTTCTGTGGAGTGGTATTATACGGTACATGTCTTCCTCATATAGAGGGAGCGCATCATTCTCCCTAGTTCGTCCTTACACCTGATCGACTAAGGACGTTTTTGTACTCGACTCGTCCTACCAAGCGATACTGGGCTTTTATGAAGTCATAGTGTGGACTGAGCGAACACTGAAGTGGTGGAGATCGACGCATCCTCTGCGCTCAATGGTCAGTCTATAGATAGAGACTGATAACTGGAAGATCTTTTGCGAGCTTAATTAGCTCCATAGTGAGACACTCGTAGTCGGCATGCATAATATCGTACGCTGCTAACAAAAGTGGACCAACACATGCGCACCCTGAGGAGCACGGAATTGGATCCTTCAGGACGCTCACCGGTGGTGAGCTTCATGACGCGTTCTTCGATGTGGACGCTGTGGAGGGAGATATGACGTCTTCTCGTTTGGCAGACCATTTTAGGAGGCCGTACATCATGGATTGTCTATCTGCCGACGGCTATCAGAGTGCACAGCGACGTGTGCCGTCCATAGTTGATATGTCTGGAAGATCGCGCTTGGGGCTGCTCTCATATTGGAGATATGCAACATGACCATTGGTGTAAGGACTGGAGCACTTTCCAGGCATGCGGTTATATCTCCTCTAGGGGGTCGAGAACTAGGCGAAACTTCTCGCTCAAACAAGAATAAAGAAGCTATGACCGGTTATATAGTCATATTCAGTGATCAGATGACAGTGTTTTCTTGGGAGATACGAGAATAAAGCTAACGTGTAATGAGGTGAAAGCTTTTGACCAGTTACCTTCGTCGGATATTGGAAGAGTCAGTAGCGGTTTTCACATACACCTTGAGATAAGTAACAGCAGCGGAGCACAACAATTTGGCTGTGGTATAAAAAGCTCACATTTGTTTAATTATTGTGGTTTTAGTGTAGTATAAGCTAGGAGTCAACAAAAGTAATACAAAACTACTGCGTCGCCTTGTTATTTCTCAATGAATATGAAGTTATTTGCTGTCGGTAACCAATAACAATAAATGACAATACCAGTACAATCACTACAAAATGAGTTGCCTAAAATGAATTTGACCCCCGTGCTGAAAAACGTAAAATACCAAATGGGGCCTGGGGATGTTATGTTCTCATTTTCAAGATTGTTATTATGCTATTTTTGTTTTTACATTGGGCGTATCTTTTCACCGATGGCACAAAGTACAAGGTAATCGTCGCGTACCACTAGGCACACCGTCTCGTACCCTATATGCTAAATTGTTTATATACTAGACAGTAGACACGTCTCATCGATGAAACGGTATACGATACTTGCATACATTATGCCTGGTAGAGATGCTTCCTCAAGAGCGATTGGAACGGCGCCGATGCAATCTAAAGACACTAATATGTAGGATTTGTTAAATGTTAATGTTATGTGCGTAAAGTTTATTCCGTCGATAGTCTTTGGCGTCAAACAGCTTTCGGTCGCATTGCAATTAGATGCAAATTGTAGGTTCACGGAGCGGGTACCGGGCCCAAATTCAGGCCCGGCAGGCCTGAAGCTGTGTCTAAACTCAGGTTTGCCAGTCTGATGACATTGCCGGACTCAGCACAAGTTCGTGGGTTCAAATATCGTTTAATGTTTAATAAAGTAGACATGCAGATTGCTGACTTCCGGGCCTGGTGGCCGGTGGGTACTGCCACAAGTGACCGGGCTTGATGCCGGTGCCGACTCATTTGTGACTCATTTGTGTGACTCATTTGTGGTCATTTGTGAGCGGTGGCCGTGCAGCGGTCGTGCTGCCGATTCCTGTTTTGGATGAACTTTTGCACCTCTTAATCTTATTGCACTGTTCTCGCATGTGCTTAACCCCAAACTGACCAATATGTGTGGTTGCACCGCGTGCATGGCACTGTTGTGTTGAAATATGGCAGTTTCATCACTGCAAAATAAAACATATTGAATCATCCGAACATTGAAAAACATGTGCAAAACTCTGTCTGCAAAATCTTGCAAATACTGTATGAAATAAAAAGCCGCAAACCATCTCATACAGTCCAGACAAGTATAATAATTACAGCGGGTCCCTGCCGCGGATAGCGTGCGTAGCCGGGATGTTTTTACCAGCCACTTGTCGGCAGTAATTGAACTGGACCGCCGCTGACCGACCAAATGGCCAACAAGGATCTGATATTACAGCTCTGTCACGCACTTGTACGACGTGCCTGCGACGAGCGCACCTCTGACGAGAGATCCACGAGAGCTCGGCCTCTCGAAAGACCTCGCAACGTGGATCGATGTGTGCGGCGAGGGATATTTAGCTCTCCAGGCTCCTAGATGAATCTGAAGGCGTCTCATTGTTCTCGGTGTGTATATGTTGATTTGCACATAAGCAGAACCAAAGCGCCGAGTGGGTGACAGAACATTCGGAGGTGAGTACTCGTGGTCAAATAAGAGCGCTACATAGACCGGTGCGAATCACCTGTCATATAGCGTGGTATGAATAAAGGGATACACCAGGACGTGAATCACCGGCGTAGCAGTCAGCATGGAGCCAAAGGAGAGTGATCAGAGGAGAGTGGAGGAGGGGCAGCGAGGAGAAGCAGGAAGATACGAGAGTGGAGCGAGAGAGGGAATGAGGAGAGGAGGAGCAGAGAGCGGCAAGAGGGACGCAGAGCCTAGAGAAGAAAGAAGCGGCGCACGCAGGCAGCAGAGGTGGGAGAGAGGCGAAGGAGTCAGTGTGACGAGACGCGGAGATGGAGGGAGCAGGAGGGGACGCGGACGAGTGAGAGGAGGACGTGGAGCGCGAACGGGTAGGGAGGAGAGAGGGAAGGGGAGTGTGAATGCCGGAGGTGCACGAAAGGGGAATGGTTGTAGAGGGAACATTAGGGAAGTTTCGTTGTGGTGCATGTAAATATTACAGCGTATCCACGCTTCTCTTATGGTGTCTTGATCGCTTTTGTCAATATCAAGCATATCAACATTGAGGGAGCAAGTGGAAGTGCGCTTCGTGGGAGAGTTCTTATACTACTAGTGTAGTTAGGAAGTGGAAATATCACCTCGCCCTTCTCTTTCCACAAGGCCACCCAGCATACTGAGCCAACCAGGTGATCAGCAGGACGTTGAAATTGACATGGTTCTCTGTAATCGATAAAAATGTTAAAATAGAAATCGCTAGATAGATCTTTATACACTGGGAGCCCTATCGCAAGTTATGCGGCTACTACGTGAAGTTTAGTCAATAATGTTATAGGCTACATACACGCTGTGCCATGCTTGGCATGTGGGGTTCATGAGACTGTATCACATCGTGCCACTCCGTACGAAGCGACTCCAGACCATTAAGAGCGCACTGGTCGATTCGCAACTGATCTCGAGCTGGTGCGGTGGTGTCGAGATAGGGTTCGACACGGCCATAGAGAGATGCAGCACAAGCGGTACGCGCAGGGGTCGCCGGCCGAGTTTATGGTTCGCCGACTTTATTGAATTATAAATTGCATACACACAGCTTTAAATGTTCTGTCAAGATGATTTATGACGGCTCCGATGCAAAGCGAACTGACGTCTCGCTATCATATGCAGGAAACATTGGGCGTAGCGTAGAGCCGGTATATAGTTAGCGCGGCAAAGCGCCAATGACCACCCGTCCCGTTATGTGGCGCGTTTTCGGGCGTATCGGCCAGCAAAAGCCATGTCCGACAATCGCGCCATCTGGCGATATCAGATGCAGGAGATGGCCGATACATCGGCAATGCGCTGGTCACCGTGGTTCGTACACCCCCAGCATGCTACTGTGGAGCATTGCAACACAGGACCGTGATATCCCGCGCCTTTAAAGACGTGCTCGGCTCGGAGCTCATTGGTATACCCGGAACACGGTGGGCTGGCCGGGGAAGAGGCGTGCTCAGTTCCGCCACCGGCCAGCAGCGCCGGCACGCGTCCTGGACGGGCCGGCCGCCGGACATAATGGCAGACCAAACGGCACGGTAATTATATGTTTGGTAATCACAAACAAGAGCAGTGCAGCCGGCGGCGCCTTCCTTACCGTGGTGGTTACCGTGCTGCAGGATCAAAACATAGCGGGGCTCTGGCTCTGGTTCTGGCTCTCGCTCTCGCTCTCGCTCTCGCTCTCGCTCTCGCTCTCGCTCTCGCTCTCGCTCTCGCTCTCGCTCTCTCTCTCTCTCTCTGCTTCTCTTCTCTCTCTCCTTCTTCTTCTCAATCTTCATCTGTGCTCTCTCTCTCTCTCTACTTCTCTCTCTTCTCTCTCTCTCTCTTCTCTCTCTTCTCTCTCTCTTCTTCTCTCTCTCTCCCTCTCTCTCCTCTCCCTCTCTCTCTCTCTCTCTGCTCCCCGCCTGGTGACCAACCATAGCATGCCTTTTCATCCATGCTTGGCCGCCACAGAGTCGGGGTGCCCGGCGCTGCCCCATTACCAGCTGATGCCGCTGCCTCATCCATATTCATGTCGTTTCCAGCCCTCCGAGCCGTAACATTAAGCATCTGACGTATTTTATGCGCTCCGCCTGCGATTAGCTTGCACTGGCCTGAGCTGGCTTAGCGCTGATCCTGGGACGAGAAGAGCCGACGCGGCCGATGCCAATACACTGATTCTTGTACCTGATGATTCCGTGTGCAATGCCGCACTTACGCCGATCAGTTTATCTCCGCTGCCGCCGTATAACAGATGCCCGATTTCGGTCCGGAGGCGGGCCACGCGTCTGCGTTGTCGGACATATCGTTGAATTTCGATTTGTTTGTGTTCGAGACGAACGTTTCCTGGTGAAAGGTCGGCTCAGCGACCATCGTTCAGGAGTGGGCGGGGCCGAGTCGGAATATGGGAAAGCAGGGCGGGGCAGGGTAAGACAGGCTATTGTTCACCAATGATATCGTATGGATGTACGGTATACCTGCAGCCTGTTGTCGTTCGGCGCTCTGTATGCATGAATTCGGAGTCGAGTGAATTATCAAGGTACTTGGTGTATGTAACACTCTGTAATTCATAAGTGAGCATGGATAAGTTTGCATTTATGTGTATGACTTGAATCAGAGCTTCAATCGATAAGCCATCCAAGTCACTAGATGCAGCGCGCAGCAGAAACTACGAGAATCAATTGGTGGAAAGGGCTCTTGAGTAAGTTTCCGGTGCTTAATATTAATTATCAAGGTACCTACTTGGTGTAAGTAACACTTTGTAATTCATAAGTGAGCATGGGTAAGTTTGCATTTGCTTAGGTATATGATTTGAATCAGAGCTTCAATCGATAAGCCATCCAAGTCACTAAGGTATAGGTACAGTGCGCGGCAGAAACTACGAGAATCAATTCGTGGAACGGGTTTCTTGAGTAAGTTTCTGGTGCTTAGTAATATTATGATTGGATTGGTATGTACCACGCGAAAAGCAGAGCAACAATGCAATAGCCGTTTTCACGAACGATTTTTTTTACCCGGTAATACCCGGTAGTACCCGGTAATATTTCGTGCGTTTTGGGTAATTGAGTCTAGGAAAACGGCTTTTCCCAGATATTTTGTGTATCAATTGAAACTTTATGAATTCATGTATAATTATCTGCTCTTACAATGCGAAATTTTTCGCTAGTTTTCTTTGTATAATCAAATTCATAAACACATACAACCGGGTACTACCGCGGGTACTAACGGCCCGGTAGTAAACCCGGTAGTAGCCGGTAATATCTGTTCATGAATTTGATTATACAAAGAAAACTAACGGACAATTTCGCATTGTAAGAGCAGATAATTGTATATGAATTCATAAAGTTTCAATTGATACCCAAAAATATGTGAAAAGCCGTGTTCCTAGACTCAATTACCCAAAACGCACAAAATATTACGGGGTGCTACCGGGTACTACCGAAAAAAATAAATCCCTCGTGAAACGGTTAATAATTATTCCTTGCAGTGCCATTCCTTGCAGCCGTTCCCTTCATTTAAGCTTCGTAACCGAGGCGAAAATGTTTTCAGCTAACTGCAAATACACCCAACTCCATCAACGCAATTAAATCAACGTGCAGAAGATCACTGTGACTTCTCATCCGTGCTCTTTAATAGCAAATTTTCAACTGAATTCAGTGTGTCAATTGAAGCGCGTCCTGAAGATGAATAGAGCCTTGTAATTATTTTCAACACTGTTTTGAGGGAAATGTAAGACATGCTAAAAATTAAATCGACTAGAGGGTGTTTGCGCTATGGCGCAATAACCGCCAACCGCCAACGCCAAAACCGCCAACGCCGCCACCAACGCACTTCAACCACCGCTCCGCAACGCCGCCGCAAATGCGCCGCAAAGACCGCTGCCCCGCAACCGCCGCCGTGCAAGTAAAATTCAACTAAAGGGGTCCAGACGTGAATTTATCCTGTACCAATGATCACCCATTAGTTTCGGTAAGAAAAAATATATTTGACATTTCAAAAGAGTAGGCACACTCCCTTTAAACTGTGATGGTTTAAATAATTCGAGAGTAATTTAAAGTGCACTTTCTTTTCATTATACACCAGTACAGCAGACTCCCCTTAGTTTATTGGCAAGCTTCGACCTTCGAGAATCTGCGCTCTTTCTTGGCATCATATTTCGCCGGATGGTGAATCGGATGATGCCCATATAGAAATGATGTTAGCGCTTACAGTGTTCAGATTTTATTCACTGGACCCCAACTAGCTTTTAGAAAGGCTGAATCCCTCCACTCTTGTAGAATAAAAAAGTACAGTAGCCCAAGACGATGAGAGTATGCTCATATTACAATACGGATCTCCAAATCACAAAGAATCTACCCGATCTGCCGTCTCCGTTAAAGACGACTCAAGGACAAGGGGTCGCCCCAGTGTGCGTCGAATCAGATCCCCGTCTGATCTAAATCAGCGCGATCATCGCGAGGGGAGGTCTAGGCGTCTGGCACCGGATGATATCGTCCCCTCTACAAGTTATTCTTTCACCCAGCCCTGACGAATCCGTCCCGACCCGGCCGCCACACGCAAAACCGCAGCATTCCCATGCAAATGTCGATCTCCAGCCCCGTTATGGCTCGCTGGCACGCCGTCAGCCTCCCGCCAGCGTATCCATCACGACACATGTCTGTCAGGGACTGAGTCCCGGTGGCCACCGTGCGACTGGGTCCGGGCGCAGATCTCCACTGCAGTCCCGCGCTCAGATGGCGGCCGAGATGGGCACGCGCCGCTGGCAGCTCGGGTGTCAGACAGCGCATCAGTGCCGGTCGCAGCCGCCACAGTCATCCCTCAGCCCCCGACGAGCCGTCTCGTCACTGTCACGTGACCACCTCGTGACCGCCGCGGTGAGGTCACGTGACCCGTGTCGCTCGTGCGTCGCCTGTCGGGCCGCGACGCCGGCCGATTTGTAAAATTCATGACCGGGGAGGCGGCGGCGCCCGGCGACTCGCGAGTCGAGGCGAGGCGGACCAGCCGCCTGCCGGCAGGGGCGGTATGGAAATGGCTGAGCTCGCGGCTCGCGTCAGCGCCGCGGTCTGATGTCTGATGGAGATCTGTGGTGGGACGGAGGTGGTGGCGGCGGCGCAGGTGGTCGCGCAGGACCACTGCTGAATCTGATGTTGACTGAGGTAGTGCAGATGAGTGCAGTGAACGCGGCAGGAGATTGCGTCGGGAATTTGGATCAACTGGTGGGAACTTTGCGATGGGCTCGGTGTGGTTTTATTCAGATTGTGTCTTCTTATGATCTATTTGGATCGGCTGAAACGACTCATAAGTATCTTTTATGTTCAGGCTTCTTGGGCTTTGCGGAATTATCTCCGGTCTACTTGAAATTTAACTTATCCTAGATTGACCCATAGGTTCTTCTCCAGAAAACTCCTGAGTCTACGCGAATCGATCAGAGTTCAAACCTTTATCACCCGAACATCTTCAACAGCTATATTCAAAGCCATCGGGTAAACTCTTCCGTTGCTCCAGCATACCCATCACTGGCGGGCGGTGCAGAACACATTAGCTCGCGAGCTCTGGCCATGACGTGGAGCGGCGATAATTTGTACACTTTACAGGCGAATAACTCGCGCTTTATAATCCTGTTTATGTTGCGACTCTTCCCGGCTGCCCGCCCCCTGGTGCTCAATCACCGCCGACGTACGTATTATTTCATTACTCTGAAAGTAATACGGCTCATTCCCCGCTCTTTGAATGCAATATACGGGCCTAGCACCGAGTAACATCAGCACAATTTACTAAGCTGCCCGCGGGAGAGCGCGTGTGCCACGCTCGACACTTGGCAACCCGTACTTTGTATAATTTAGTTGTTACTTAGCGAGCGTCGAGAATTCACCCGCACGATTAAGAGCATCCATCACAGAGTGGTTTCCTGTCCCATGTCCTTCCACACGTCCAGGGCTCTGTTGGTGCTGCAGTGGCAGGGCATGGTAGCCATCTTGCAGCCGAGTAACTGCACTGTGTTACTAATCAGCTGCACGGTGGATTTCCGGTGATGGATGAGTCTTCTGGTGATGAATTGCAGAACTCTGTAACGGCCGTAAAGTACGCTCTATCAGCCAGGATGGATGGTTTCCTTTCCGTGCGGGTATCGTCACACCATCACGGAGTTAAAATGGCCACCATTCGTGATCGTCGGCCCGGCTGACGGCTGGGAGATATACTGACACACGGATGACAGATTCTGGAGAGTGACAGATTCACAGACAGCAGACAGATGGTGGACAGTGACATATGCGCAGACAGCAGACAGATGCTGGAGACAGTGACAGGCGGGGAGACGACTGACAGATAATGCACGGTGACAGCTGCTGACATTAAGCAGCATCACTCAGCGAGTGCCGAGTACGTAGGTATACAGGCTGTGCGGTGTGCAGTAGCAGACACTGGACATACAGGAGATCCGCCACGCCCACAGGGGGAACGGGGGGACGTGGCCCCTCCCAATATTTCCGGATTTTAACAATACGCCTATGGATGTTGCATGGGAAAGAATCGACTTCAGAATCCCTCCGTATTCCCCCCCCCTCAACTTTCGGGAGGTGACGGAGCGCTTGTGGGCACAGGTACTCAAAGGGCAGATTCAGTGCTTTCCTGAGCACAGCTCTGGATGTCAGTCAAACTCTGGACGGACGAGGATACTTGTTTCGTCAACACATTTAACATAACGCTCCGATTTATAACCTTTCGAACGAAACCTGTTAATCGTTATTCAGAAAGAAAAAAATGAAAACAGACATTGGAACATCAAATATTATTTTCGGCTGCTGATTTAATGTCTATAATCTGTCTACACTTCGGATATATGTGCTGTTCAGTTACCACCTGATCCTCACATTCCTAAGAGATAACCGTGATACAATGCTAAATCGTGAAGCATAGCCACCTGGTGCGACCCTATCAGCAAAACCCATCAGCCCACAAAAGCTAGAGACCCGTTGGAGCACAGATGACTTACCTATTTCCTACTCTGCCTTCTGTTCTGCCTCAAAGGTGGATCCAGAACGGGTTGTTCAGGGGGAAAATTCCAAAAAGTATCACAAAATTTTGAAATCTTAACGGATTTTGCCTGCTTATGCATTGATAGCTGATTTAAAGTGCACTTTCCTTCATAAAAGTTACAAAGATTTTCTTCTACATTACGAAATGTGCCAACTTTGCGCCGATTTTGGTTGGTTTGAGGGACCATAGCCCCTTTGCTCCCCACTCCCGCTCCTGGATCCGCCCGTTGTATGTCTGCCTTGCTCTCCACACCACCGCTGTCGCGCCTGAGCTGTCCCGAGTGTCCTGTTCACGGGACCAACGGACAGCGGGAACAGGACACGGACACACCGCGAGCTACGAATCGCTCGATTGGGCTCCAGTGACAGGTCCAAAGCGACACGACCGGTGCCGTGGCGGTCAGAGGGGCGGGTCCGCTGCGAGGCAGGGCGGTCCAGCCGCCTCCGCTGGGCGCTCTGGCAGAAAATGTGCCCTGACTGCCATCCCGGGGGACCGCCGGACACCGCCAAGGGACCCCGACGGAACCACCGAGGTCACAGATCAGTTGTGACAGGGCTGTC
Source organism: Semibalanus balanoides (assembly GCA_014673585.1). Taxonomy (NCBI): domain Eukaryota; kingdom Metazoa; phylum Arthropoda; class Thecostraca; order Balanomorpha; family Balanidae; genus Semibalanus; species Semibalanus balanoides. The sequence goes on from VOPJ01010626.1 coordinate 46,924, forward strand.
CCCAGACCGGTCACATCGGCGCCGAGACAGACCGCGCCGCCGTGGACTGAACCTGGCCCGCGACATGTCACCGACCTGGGTTAGTGGGGCTCGAGAGCTACATATTCTGCACCCTGTTCCGTAATGATGTGCAGGTGCTGAATGTTGGTCGTCACTCGTCGCTCGACAGAAACGGCTAGAATAGTATATTATCCAATAGTGCAACATTTTATATTATTCTTACTTATAGGATTTGCCTCATGCAACTCGCAGAAGGTCGAAAGAGTGAACGTGTTTGTTATGTAAGCTATGTTAAACAGTTCGCGATGAGTCCGAATTATCTCAGACCAGAACTCAGCTCCAGGGCTCTGAAATGTATTAATCTAGCTCGGTCTATAGCCTATCTAAATACATTGAGCCCATTAAATAAAAATCCGAAACTAGCCACTGTTCGGAAATCCTCCTCAAAGCTGATCGAATATATTGTGATCCATCCAGTCCTGTTGACATATATCAATCAGATCATGCATCCAATAGATTATTCAAATATATTCCGAACTCCCCCGAACACCCGCCGTATCGTATCGACCATGTGTATGGCAGCGGGCAGAGGCCCGCTGGCCGTGGGCTTTTTCTCCTCACTCTCAACTGTCACTAAATGCGGCGCGACGGTGTGTCTCAATGCCGACAACTGCGGCGCACACAAGACGACAGCGGCGCCGGCCTTTGTGGCGCGCCGGCCGCCGCTAACCTGGCGCATCGCGTCGCTTTGTGCACGCCCTCCGGTCCGGGAGGGTCGACACCCATGACGTCATTTGACGCCGTGACCGGGCATTAGGCGCGTCAAAAGTCCAGGCTGATTTAGGACTGATCAGCGTAAATGTCAACGCTCAATGATCGGTAGGGCGTTTTTCAGGTAGAGTAGATGTGTCTGGGCTATTTTCCGACATTGTATATTTCTTGTTCCGGTCACCCGTCGTGGTCTGATGACAAAAAACTGTTACGGTGAGAGCATGAGTTCACTTTTATGTCTTTTTTGGGGGGTGTAGGAGATACGCTTAATCGTGTTAACCGTTTCATTCACGACAGCAATGCCGAAGTGTGAAATCCTTTCGGCTTCAGTGAAATATATGCCTCTATCCGGACAAATATGTCCACGAATATGCAGGGACGTTGGAACCGTGGGGGCAGTGGGGGCAACTCGCCCCCTCAACTTCGGACCTGTGGGGGCGACGCCCCCTAAACTTTGGAGCTAGGTGTCGGCCCTCCCCCGTCTTTTACCATGATCTTTTAACTCTGAATTAGAGCAACGGCATTGTCTACGAAAAATTGCAGCGGGAAACTGCACCATTATGTTTTGTGGAATAATGGTGCAGTTTCAATAAAAATTCAAATAAATAAAATTAAACTGCATTGAATTTGGAACTAGTTTAGCATCTTTCCATCTAAGCAGTGGCACCGCACATTTGACCATCGTAGCATGGAAACACTGCTAAATACAGCGCACACCTGGCATAGGATATATTTCTTCGTCGTAACGTTGATATAGAGCTATTTCTTGGTCACAATCACGGTAGATAAAATACTCATGGTCACAATGTTGTAATGCTTTTTGGAGGTAAATGCTACTATCATGACTATTTTAGGCGACAGCAGAGTAAATAACATTCAGTCTTGTTTGGCATGGGGGTAGGTCAAAATGTTTGCTTTTAAGCAAACGCGTCATTAATATTGGTATAATGTCGACTCTGCTCCCTGACGTTCAGCAGAGAAAGAGTCGGCCAGAGGTCGAAAAAGGGAAAGTGGTCACCAACGAAATTCCGGATCAAGGCGGTCGCCACCATTGACGCATCCAGAACGGGTGGCAATATATTTCGGGGATATATTCCGATATATCGGGTGAACGGGTAGCGACAGGGCTGCGGAGTCGGAGTCGGAGTCGGAGTCAGTCGGAGTCGGTTATTTTGGTCGGAGTCGGAGTCGGAGTCGGAGTCGGTAAAAAAATTACCGACTCCGACTCCGGGTGTCAGTTATGGACAGCGCATGGGCAAAGTATTTTTAGGTGGCATTTAGTGACCACCTGTGGTGATGACATAGAAATAGATGCCCCCTTCGGACTAGTTTGGTTCGACTTACATTCAATGATTTTAGGTTAGAAGGTAAAATAGAGAGATGATTTAAATCAGGTGGGCGGAAATAGAACCCAAGGTGTGGTTCGTCGCCCGCGTCGGATGCGAGATCCAAAATGCCATCGCCCTGAAATTTAACCCGCTATTGACTGGGGTCTCAGCTGAACCCCATTGAAGGTGGGCATATTTCCCTTTGGTGTTCTTTGCCAAATACAATTACTCGAGGAAACGCACAAGGTGTATCGAAGCTGCTTAAATAATTACGCATCAAAAGCAAACTTGAAATTTTTCAATTTGTAGTCTCATCGCAGGTAACGGCCAGGTCGCAGGTAAAAAGTCAATGTTTAAATGATGACATCTAACTTTAAATTTAACAGGCCTTCGATTGCGACAAATGGATCGCCCAAAGTGCTCTGAAAGGTATAGCAGGTACACATCCAGCGTTAGCTAAAGCGAGACTATTGGCTAAGGTCAACGTCAGGGCAAAAAAAGGTCACTATGCGCCAAAGATCTTCAAGAGTCGGACGACACATGCTTTATAGATTATTTTACACTGAACCACCTGACCTCGGCTCAATTTAATGAAGTTGATGTCTAGCTCAGTTCAAAGTCAGGTCTCATAAGATCAAAATTAGAAAGAGAAATAAAAATAAAAATGCATGGTTATAGACTATTTCTGCTCGCATGTAGTGGTGACTTAAGTTGGCTCGTAGCTAGTCATAAAACGGATAACAATTACAAAATTTGTCATTAATTACTACGAATTTAGGAGCGATACGTCGTCAAAATGTTTGATATTGATTCAATGGGAGGGGAATTACTAATAGTTTTCAATACTATTTGTTTTGAAATAGTTTGATGTTTTGTTTTTTTAACTAAAAAATTCCAAATCCAAAAAAAAAACTTTTTGTCGCCCGAGCCCATTTTCTACTTCTAACTGTTTTTTGCATTTTGCTCAGGTATGAACGTGCATTGATCGTGTTGGAATATAGGATTTTTCGTCAAAGTCGTGGCATTGACGTCACCTTAACTGGCTATATCTCGAAATGGTTCGACCAAATTCCTTTCTGCCCCAGAAGATAAACATGCAATTGATATAAGAGAAGGTACCAAAAGTATCACGTTGATATTTTTGGTTAAGCTGTTGTTATCGTTTTTCTTCAAGTGGAAATATTTCCCCCCCCCCTCCACCAGTCATTGGCAGGATTAGCAGCGATCACGATAAAACAATTAGTAAAAAATGTTTTAAGTGAATTGCAGCCTACTCAGGCGAGTTAAAGGTTATTCAGAGGTGTAAAAGTCTTACGCAGTGCCCACGTGGCGAAGTGACCGATTTCCCTTTTAGTGACCGTTGTGATTTACTTGTACTTTTTAAATCAATCAACTTTTAAAAGTTAATTAACATAATATAAATAGAAATGTTAGCATTTTGGGGAAATCTTTAAACACTAAGTATTTTTAAAATGGTTTTGGTGCTATTCAAATCTTTTCAGTGTGAAGAACACGTGAGAGTTATCTTTTACCACGCCAAAAGAATATTCTAAATACAGCGTGAGCGTGCACAACCTTACGCACCGCTGCGTTGCCGTATTCCTTCACCATTGCGGACTTTTACAAGTGCGCGCACTTTGGCATGTGGAACATTGGGACTGGCGTGAAGGTACCTTCAGGTTTCAAGCGGCCATGGCACATTTTCCTTTATGTGTGTCTCCCGACGAACTGTCAACAACATTGATGGATCGGACTGCTCCGTTCCTGAGATCCCGGAGAAAATTTATTCCGAGCCGAGATCACGGCGAGGCACTGCTACTAGGCAGGGAGGGGTGTTGATGGAGGGGGCAAGGACATTGTTTGGTTTTGGGGAGGGACATGCAGATGGGAGGGGTAATTGTAACGGAAGGGGTGCCAAAAACTGGGCCCCATAACACGTCCCAAACCTGGTCCCGGGCCGCTTCAAAAGTCGTCGCTTCTCACGTAGTGCACATAACATACAACCAAAGTCATTACGGCATTGCCGGATCGGGCCGGTAGTGGGATTTATTTCGTTGGCAAGTCTCGAGCGTTTGTGAGCTTGGAGCCCTCGTTCCGAAGATCCCGGATAATATTTATTCAATCGAGACCGTGGACGGCCCTAGTACCAGAATTCTATTGCTGAAACTGAGAGTTCCGGCTGGTTGAATTGATTTTTGCATGACTTACATTGTACTTTTTGTTGATACGACTTTCAATGAAATCTGAAGAAATAGTATTTTCAAACGATAATTGATCTTAACTCTTCTCCTAATTCTCCCTAGTTTATTGTGCGCCATTTTGGCGTTTTTGTGTTCGTGTTCGTGACATCTTGACACCTTGCACCTCTGTATCATTCATGAACTTTTATCGTATTAGTGCTTTTAATATTCATTGTAGATGGTAGCATTGGGATTTTTGGGTTCAATATCTAACAATCGAAAGCTTGGTCATGGCGTTTCATCCTGTTCAACGAACTGCTATATTTTCCAATAATTATCTCATCTTTGAAACGTGGATATTTTGGTATGGTGGGTTACTTCTTGTGCCTGTGTACAAATAGCTGTTCAGCTATATTAAGTAGGATCGACCCGAGTCGAGTCGGACGTCGGAGTCGACTCCGGAGGGTCGGAGTCGGAGTCGGAGTCGGAGTCACCTGACAACCGACCGACTCCGCAGCCCTGGGTAGCGATATATGTCAATAAATCCTATTGGCGATATAACGGGTGGCGACTGGCGACCACAGCGATATATCGCTTTTTTAGCTTTAAGTCCGCCAAAAGGTTGCTCCCAACTTGAATGTTCTTCCCACGCCCCTGCGAATATGGGAAATAAAGTAATGTTTGTCAACTAGCATTTGCAAGGAAACTGTGTGTAAAAAGATTTGTGAAATTACTTCTATCCGCTACTAACAAACATTAATCTGCTATTATAGCACCACTTAGGTATTGATTGGTATTTTTGGATAAAGATACATATACAACACAACTTTCGAAAATAGATGACCCCACATCTGGCCAAAGACATACAGGAGTGGCTGAGTTTCAAGTAACTAAGTGTATAAGGTTGATACAAATTAGCCGTTCTTACGATGGATTATTTCGCGCGAAATGTTTTAAAACATTTGTAAATGTTTAAGTAGTAGTCGTTTTCACGATGTAATAATTTGCAATAAATATTTTAACCCTCACCCTACGGTCCCGTAGGGCGAGGGTTAAAACAAAACACAAAAATACCAATCAATACCTAAGTGATGCTTTAATAGCAGATTAATGTTTGTTAGTAGCGGATAGAAGTAATTTCACAAATATTTGTATGCACAGTTTTGAGTTTCCTTGCAAATGCTAGTTGACAAACATGGCTTTATTTTCCATATTCGCAGGGGCGTGGGAAGTACATTCAAGTTTTTTTTTTCGCAAATTAGTTCATCGTGAAAACGGCTGCTACTAAAACATTTTTTTAAACATTTCACGCAAAATAATCCATCGTGAAAACGGCTATTGTCATGTTTTGATCAGATGAAGCAATAACAAAAGTTAAGTCACCTAAACGTTAATCGGTACAAGTCTCTCAAAATTAACTTTCAATTGCAAATCTTGCTCTGCTTTGCCTTGTTGAACTCTTCGTAGCTCGTCACACTAAAATCACCCTTGTTTTTAATAATCCTCCGTTGGGCATATCAGCCGCACCGCAGTCAATGCGCCTCCCGCTGATTCAGTTACACTCCACTCTCGGAAGCCGAGCCCCAGGGACTCATCAGCGGTCGGGTGTGCAGTGTGAGGAGGGGAGACCGCCAGGCCGACGCTGACCCCTTGGCTCCCCGCCGGCGACGCTGCTGGTGGCGGTGATAATCCATCAGTAATCGGACCCTCTCTTCACCGATACCACCGCCGCCGCCGCCGCCGCCGCCGTCGCCGCCCCTCAACGCCGCGCCGCGGGCGGGGGAGCAGCTCCAGTCGACAGATCAAAGTCGAGCGGGTGCTGCCGACACCAGCGTCGTGGTCGACGGCAAGCCGAGGCGGCTGGTCGAACCCGACACGCGCCGCCGGAAACAGGGGAGGTTAGAGAGGAGAGGAGCGGGATGGTGCGACGTCAGTGAGGACAGGTCTGGGGTCACGACAGGCGCCACGCAGCCTGGCAGGCATTGCAGCAGGGAGGACAGGAGGAATCTGCACCTCCCGGATTTCAAACAACTTGACAACTATGATAGATATCGTAGTTGAACTTTTAAAGGACCCAGCGCCTATACTTTTTCCGAGACAGTTCGCAAATTTTACTTATGGTATTGGTGTGTATTGGTGGTTTGTATCATTTTATTGATATGGAATCATGATTTACTATGGATTTCAGACCGCGTGAAACCCCGTTTTTGGCGATAATTTGTTAAGGAATGGCCGAATCCGAATCAAATTTTCGCACAGACTATCTCAGCCCAGGCGCCAATTTCTGTTCGTATAGTCTGTTAACAAAAAATCCAACACTTATGATACTTGCAATTGACTTGTAACGTTACGATCTGCTCGCTAAACCAAATCCCAGTGACCCCACAGGAGAGGCTACCGTGACGGAGGTTGTGAGTTTTTACCTCAACAGCACGTGACTACCGACGATGATGACGATAAGACAGCACGTGCTTTTGAGGTCACAACCTACGTCACGATAGCCTCTACTGTGGAAATGGGTCTACCGAGCAGATTTAACGTTACGAGTCAATGACAAGTACCATAAGATTTGATTTTTTGTTCACAGACTACGAGTATACCGACAGAAATCGGCGCCTGGGCTGAATTAGACTGTGCTAAAATTTGATTCGGATTCGACCATTTCTTAACAATTATCGCCAAAAAACGGGGTCTCACGCGGTCTGAAATCCATGGTAGTTGCGTTTTACTTGATCTCAGTCAGCTGAGTTTTTGTGTGAGCCAATGTATGCGCGTAATACACTTCGGTCGTGGCACGCGTGATGCAAGGTCATGCAGTTAGCGGGACTGGAACGAGGCGAGGCGAAACGAGGAACGAGAACGAGGCGAAACAATATTGAATGATCAACGAATGATAGGTGTTATGCTGAACTCGTCGCCGAGTTTTGACCATGACATTCATGTTTAAATTGATGACTTGAAGTTGATGCAAGAAACGATAAGTGGCGTATTTAGAAATCCGCCAAGGGAGGGGGTCAAGCCCTCAATGGGCGCCAAACCCACACATGAGGGCGTCGTCAGCGAACAAATTTACTGAGGGGCGGGGGGGGGGGGGGGTAGGCTCCGATAAATTTCCGAGGACGCCCTCCCAGCATTCACATACCTCCAATGGCCCCCTCCGATGCACTTCTGAAGGCGCATCCCACATAGCTCCGAAGATAACCTCCGATACAACTTTAAAAACTCGCCCTCCCCATGCCTTCAAAGGCGCCCTCCAAGTCCGATGTACCTCTGAAGGCGCCCACCCAAATATCTCCGAAGGCGCCCTATGGTACATCTCCGAGGGCGTCCTCTCAAATAGCTCGAGAGACACCCTCTGTGAGACCAGAGGCGCCCCCGCCTCTCACTCAGCAAATGACGCCTTTGGAGGTATTAAGGGAGGGTGCCCTCGGGCCTCGGAGATATGTATCTGAGGGTGCTTTTTTACTATGTGAGAAGGCGCCTTCAGAGGTGAATCGTATCGGTGGGCATTGGAGGTATGTGGGAAGGCGTCCTCAGAGATGTATCGAAGAGGGCTTTCATACGCCTTCTCGTATCAGAGAACACCTCCGAAAGTGACTCGAGGACGCATTTGAAGGTATGTGGGAGGACGTCATCGGAGACGTATCGGAGGGCGCCTTTGGAGCCTGCATAGTGTATAATTTTGGGAGAGCGTTTTTAAAGGTGCATGGGGGGGCGCTTTGGGAGGTATGTGGGAGGGCGTCTTCATATTTGCATCGGATGGCACCTTGGGATGTATATGGGAGAGCGCCTTTGGAGGTATGTTTGAGGGCGCCTTCAGAAGTTAATCAAAGGGCGCCTTTGAAGGCATGTGGGAAAGCGTAAGAGGTGTATTGGAGGTCGCCTTTGGAGCTATGTGGGTGGGAGGGGAGGGCGCCTCTGGAAGCATTTGGGAGAGCGCTTTGAAGGTATGTGGGAGGGCGGAGGGCGCCTTCAGGTGTACCGGAGCGCGCCTTACATTCAGTGAAACGCGCTTCATTTTCAGCCGGAGCGCGCCTCACATTCAGCGATGGGACGCCTTCGGGCCCCTTCGCTGAATGTGAGGCGGCATTTCATGAACCGAAGGCGCCTTCAGTCCATGAGGGCGCCTTCAGTCCATGAGGGCGCCTTCAGTCCATGAGGGCGCCTTCGGTCCATGAGGGCGCTTTCGGCGCCCAAGAGGGGGCCATGGTGCGGTGACTCCCCCCTTAATGCGCCCCTGGATACGATACGTTTGTTAGACCTCTTACTATGTAGCACATGCACACATACTAGGATTGTTACTATAGGGTAGATCTGGTTTGAGATGGAATGTAATTGCCAGAAAAGCTCGTTTTCAAAAGCTTTTAGACCGTAAGGATAGAAACAGGCAAAATTGCGCACGAATAGTGCACGAGTAGTGCACGAATAGTGCACGAATAGAGCGGAATAATAATAATAAAAAATATACGGTGCAACATTCTCATGATACAACTATCTATAATGAATTATGCAGTTCACAACCAAATGTGCCGGTATTTGTATGCAATATAAATAAAAGGTGTATATAGCAAACGTATCGTGACCAGAACACTGGCGTATCTAGGGTTCGAGTTTGAAGGGATACAAATTTCGCTCCGTTTTATCAGCACTGGTGGATCCAGCCTCCCAATATGGGGGGGGGGGGCTAATTTCGCTGGTG
>VOPJ01010627.1:0-20964 GCA_014673585.1 Semibalanus balanoides
CAAAATCGGAGCCCGTCCACGTGCGCACGTGCCGACCGACTTAAATTCCGACTCATGCGGACCGTCCCAAAGAGTTATGCATTTGCCTGCTCACAAAATATCAGATTGATTGGTCTAGCAGTTTCCGAGATCTGAAAGCGGTAGTCGCACGTGCGCACGTGCCAACATATACATTGTTTATTGCGTGCAATGTTGCCACTACCAATGCATGAAGCTATACAGCCAATCAAGCCACTACTTTTGGAGATATTGACCACCCAATGTGACCGCCGTCAAATGTACTAGCTCTAATATCGCTAGCTCTTTTAGCGCTAGCTCTTATGCCACGAGGCCGTAATTTTTACGTCTCTATCTATATTATTTAAATAATTTGTGGTAAAATGTTGCTGGTGACCAGACATGTGCATTGATCTGAAAGAAGGATCTATGATCCCAGAGGATCTCTCGACAAAACGCAGTGTTGGATCTATGATCCCACTGGATCCCACGACGAAATAAAACAGTGGATCTTGGATCCCAGTGGATCCCTCAATGAAATTTGGAAACGGATCTTGGATCCCATAATACAAAATGAAAATGGATCTGATCCGAACGGATCTCGGATCCGACAGGATCCGACTGATAAATTAGCGCCATAATATAGTATTATTGACAAAAATTTAACCTTAAGATATAACGCTCATTCTAGTTCCAATTACATACAAATTAAATGTACTGAAAATTAGACTTAAAATATGGGGTCTGAAAATACATATCTGAATATTGAGGGACTGGGAATCAATGGATTCCCAGTGCAAAATGGTACTGCCGATCTCGGATCCCGGCGGATCCATCGACCAATGTTGAAGACGGATATATGATCCCAGTGGATCCATCGATAAATTATGAAGGTGGATATATGATCCCAGTGGATCCGGGATCCAGATCCCAGAGATCAGATCCCTAGATCCATTTTCGGGATCCGAGCACATGTCTGCTGGTGACCTCAGCTGACCTTGCAGAGGTCACTGAGCAACAGTTTCACCTGGTAAATCAATAAACTCACTCAACTTAATCTCGAGGTGGCTTATATTGCAGCCTAAAACATTCGTGTGACACTTAAGCCGGATTCAGTGTCATAATGGGACAAATTAATCATTTTGTGTTGGTGAAAAGAGAAAAACGAGTTAATTTGAGCAATTAAAAATACATTTATAGAAAATATCCATCTCCAATTTTTATCATGTGCAAAGACAGCTTACCTAAAAATATTATACAAATATAAAACAACATTATTTTCACTGAGCTCTTTAAAGGAAATAGTTCACCACTGGATTGTTTTTTTATTTTTCAAACACATTGATTATATTTTCAAATACAACTTCTTTCCATAATGTCGAAAATATGCCATGCAATCGCACCGATTCAGGGACAGAAGACGTAAATGATTTATTTCAATCAAACTATATGCGTTTCTCTCTGCAGCGTTTAAAACTGGCTCAGCCAATCAGCGATTCGATGTATAGTCTGCGAAGATTTACTGTATATCTCTGCCAGTGTGTGAGCCCACAATTGCCTCTGCCAGGTGTGGGAGGCCCACAATCTTGACAAAAAGTCAAATAATATTCGGAAATGGAAGAGCCCTTTCAGCCCAAAAAAACTTGCAGTGAAGGTTTTTTTCAAACACGGGCTACAAAACTGTTATCATGCAGTTCAAAACCGCATGTTGAAAGGTGAACTATTTCATTTAAAGTGTCAGGTCACCAGAAAGTCAAATGGTCATTTAATCAGCAATCAACAACAAAATAAAAACTGGACCTGGAATGATGTTCCTTACTTCATTGCCATTACAGAAATCATGTATGTTTTCTAGGAATTGGATAATTTGTTGTGGAGTTATTGGCTAATTGGCTAAGTCATGCAAGGTGCCCTCACGAAAATGCCGGAGGCTATAACTCGGCAGCCGTAGCTCAAATCAAGCTGAAACTTGCACAGCGCGATTCAGCGCCCCAGATAACCCGTTGCTCGGAGTTATATCGAAATCGGAGATGTAGGGTGTTAATTTGGGGTTTTCGCTTGTCGATCTGTCCTGGAATGCCCCATATGGAACATTTATTTGCATATTTGAGCTATGCTCGTCTCGGTGTTCTTTTCGATCTCCTAATTTGCATCATAACTAAATACAAGTAATCAGCAAACATTTGGACATGTATGTTGGCCCCCTGTCGTCCCCGCATTTTTGGCATACAAAATAATCGCTTTGCCGTGATGGAAGGACCATGGACGGCAACTTGGTCTTAAAATGCCAAGATCCCAGTTTGGTCGTTTGGCGATAGGCGCCTGATCCGGCAGCTCTCGGCTGGTGTCGCCGGACGCGTCTGCAGCTCTGCGGGAGAAGGGGCAGCTCACCGGACGCGTCTGCAGCTCAGCCGGAGGGGGAGGCAGGGAGGGTGTCGGCTCGGCTTGCAGAGGCTCTGTGGCGGGGAATTCCCGGCCCTGGTTCCATCCAAGGTCATTGAGCAACGTTCCATCCGGGCTCAGGGGCGTAGGAACTCATTTGAAGTTGGGGGGGAGGCAAAGGTCATTTTTGAAGTCGATTCTTTCCATGCACCGTCCATAGGCGTAATGTTAAAATCGAAAAGTTGGGGGTCAGATGCCCCTGCCCCCCTCCCCCCTGGCTCCTACCCATGTTCCGGGCTACCACTCGGTGGCGACGTGGTGTCGCCTGACTATATACACAGCTGTGAGGGTTGGAGGCGGAGCAGGGCAGGGGCTGGTAGGGCCGGGTTGTCGTCCCACCCAGCTGGGGCTGCCACTTGTTAACTGACGCGACTTGCTCAGCGCGGCTAACCTGCTGTATGTTACAACCACTCTGTCATTATATGTACCAGCCTTTGTTGGCTGTGCAGGATTCAGGGAACTGGCAAGGGAATACCTTGCTTGGCGACACGGTTGTTGACTCGATCGCAGGACGCCGCGGCACCGTCACCCTTTTATGACCAGCGGAGCTCCGTCGCCGCCACACTTCAACTTGGGAAAAACAGCGCGTGGTGCCGGCCTTGTGTCTGACGCGGTGCTAGCTACAACTAATACTTGTATATGAAATAAAAGTGGTTCAGTGGTTCAGTGTAACACAGGCGCGATCCATGATTTCGGCGAGGGCGCCACATACAAAAAGTTGCACCCTCCGGGCGTAACATAGGCGCGACCCGGCTCGGGGGGGGGGCGCTACCGAGCGCCCCTTAGATCCACGCCTGTAACATACACTAGTAGTTCCATTAGTTTAATATCTTCGACCGCTACCATTATGGGTTCAGAACAGGCACGTAGCCAAGTGGGCGGCGGCTAGGGGCCTTGAAAGGACCCGGCGGGCCCTTTCAAGGTCTGGCGGGGCCGTTTTTGACGCGCGAAGCGTGGTATCATGGGCTCTTTGAGTCGGAAGACAACACGAAACGTGGTTATTAGATAGTTTAGAGTACTTCGAGGTCCTGTAGGCCACCAGGGTCCTCTCTGAAAGACCAGAGGGCCCCTTCGACGTTCTAAAGAGCCCTGTGCATGTCGGAGGGACCCCTGGGCAAGCCGGAAGGGCCCCTGAGCGAGTCAGAGTGCCCCTGAACACGTGGAATGGGCCTCTAGCCAGCACAGAGGGCTCTGGGCAGGTCGTAGGGGCCCCTGGGTAGGTCGAAGGGGCAGGTCGGATGGGCCCCTGAGCAATAGCATGTTGGTTGGGGGAAAAAGCATCCAGCGTAGCTCCTTTCTAGGTCGAAAGGGGACCTGAGCAGGCTTGAAGACCCCTTCCAGACCAGAGGGCCCCTGAGAAGTTAAAAGGGCCCCTGTGCAGGTCAGAAGGGCCCTTGACCAGACCGAAAGGGTCCCTGTACGGGTCAGAAGGGCCGATGAACATGCCAAATGGGCCCCTCCCCAGTACGGAGGGAGCAGACCTTTTCATCCGTTCTACTGGGCCCTTTCAACGCTCGGGAATGGCCCTCTCGAGGCGCCCCCCCCCCCCTTGGGCGAAATCCTAACTATACGTGGCTGGTAGAGATCCTTTTGAGTCGCCGCCTCCGGACAAAATCCTGACTATGTGCCTGGTTCATTGACCTCTCTGAAGTCTGAGGGTCCTGGTCCAATCCAGTTCATCACAAGTTGAAGGAAAATGGTTCATCACAAAATAAAGTGGCCGAAATCCGTAGAGTTTTGTATATCCTTTTGGGGGTCATTCAACGCTCGGGTAGGGCCCTTTTGAGACGCCGCCCCCACCCCCCTCTGGACGAAATCCTTCAACGTGTTACGTGCCTGGTGCAGAATCAGTGTTTCATTTTGGATCATGTGAATCTCGGCAAAATTTGGAAGCGTAACTGGGATCTCGGTGGATCCGCTAGAAAATAATAGAACAACTTATTATCTGAGATCACAATTGGTCCCCGCAGAATACCTCATTCCACAATCTACGTGAACCTATGATCCATAGTTCCAGATCCTATCCAAATTGTCGGATCTAAGAACTGTTTGTTATGAACCTGGCACATGTCCGTGGTCGTATGTTAAGTCACGGGCCGGAAAGTGAGGTCTGTGCACGACTCTGCAGCGGTTGCCGCGTACTAGAGATGAAAAAGGAACCGGCTCCGCCACCGCCACCGCTCATAAATGAGTTGACAGTTGGCACCGGCATCAAGCCCGACCACGTGTGGCAACCAGGGGCGTCGCCACAGGGGGGACGGAGGGGACACCGTCCCCCCAGCCGTTAGGCTGGGGGGGATTTATCCCCTTCCAGTTTTTGGACATGTCTCCAGGCCATTTCTCTGCACTTCACTCGGAAAAACACATGCATTTTTTGCAATATTCTATGCGTTTGAAAAGCTTGATCTCGGCTTTTTCCCCTTTGCGACTTGTTTTCTCTTTTTGAAGGGATTTGTCAGCAATTTAAACAGCGTTTCGACCCAGAAACATGAGAATGGCGCGAAAATGGCGCTGTGGGGTTGGTTTACGGCACACTTTGCTGTAAGTTTCCCTAATTACAAAGTAGCTGTCTGCTTGTCTGTGCCTGTCCCTACCCACATTTGCCTCTGTAGTCTTTTCTTTCCTACGTGTTTTAAGCGTGGGTTGAAATAAGATATTGGGACTATAAGAAGCTTCTTAAAAAAGTTGGTACCATAATGAATCGAAAATGTATTGTATGGCTTTGAATCAGAAAAAATAACAATTTATCCAGTCATAATGCCTTCCTTTGGCAGCGGTCAAAATCCAGCTATCCGCAGAAAGCAAACTTGGAAATTTCACCACTGCTTTCAGCAAGTTTCGCCATTGCTTTTACAAATTTGGTTTTAGGCCACCTAAAATCTACTAGTCCGTGAGGACCACCGTAATATTTCTGGGTTTTATCAGGCAAACCCGTAAAAATTTCGCCCGCTTCGCGGCGCTTAATAATTTTAGGTAGATACGATACTTACTATAACATGAAAATTTTCATATTGAGATGCTGCAAAGAAGCTTTTTTCGTTCATTTCATGTCTTTGACCCCCACTTAAAAAACTCGGCGACACCCCGAGCCTATTCGTTTTGAGATTACTTATTACTACTTATATGGAATATTCCGTAGCATGTATGCCTACAAAATATTGCGCTTTGCGTTTTTGTAATGCTTTTTAAGCTTCTATACCAAAAAAGGTGACCGGCCCAAATCCGGGAAGACAAAAATAGGGTTGCCTTTTTGTCAAAAAAGTTGCCCCAAACTGACGGCTGGATCCACCAGTGTCCGTCCCCCCACTCAAAAATATCGTGGCGACGCCCCTGGTGGCAGCACCCGCGAGGACTAGCAGCCAGCAATCTGCATGTCTTCTTCATTCTGTTAAAACAAGTAATCACCGAACTTGTGCTGAGCCCGGTATGAGACCGGTAAGCCTGAGTTCAGACACCCCCCCCCCTTCTAACTCGGCTCGCTATGGGACCAAGACATAAACCAAAAAGTTACGTTCGAGAGCTCGTCAAAAAGGGATTTTGGAAACTATTTTCGGTTAAAAATTTTCTCAGGTCAATATTTAGATTACCAGAGGGCATCAAAGGTCAAATTTTTTCTCAAATTTTCCCAGATTTTAGGACATAGTAAACCTCCAGATATCCCCCAAATATCTCGGAACTATGATAGCTAGGAGTAAACAAGTAAAGAAGTCATTAGATAGATATTTGAATTTGGCAATCGCACCTATGTCCTCCAATTTGAGCTCAGATCAATAGTTTCAGGCTCCAGAGGTCATCAAATGTTCAAAAATGCGTTTTTGGTAAAATTATGTTTTCCTGAATTAACGCGGGGGGCCCCATTTTTTTATCTAAAAATGACACACTGAATGATTTTAACACTATCGTGCTTTCCTCTCGTCAAGACGCTTTGAAACCATATACATGATGACCTCGTAAGGTGCAACTTTTAAAATTTGACCTTCAGGTCGAAGGTCATTTGGTGACCCAGATAGGTCATGTTGCCATATGGAAGAGAATACCTATTTTAGATAAGAAGGAAGTAGGGGGAATATATATATAAAAATAAATAAGAACTGAGTTTTTAAGGGGTAATTCATCATAAAAAATGTTATAGACATCGCGATCAACAGGAAAAATGTCAAAGGTAAGTATCCCAAAAAAATCAATGAAATAATGAAATTGAAAGAAAACAAGATATAATAAAGTGGACGCGGACAGACGATACAAATACGTGGTGTCATCCGTTCACGTCTCTATCTTCATTATATCAGAAGTATTAGAAAATCATTGCTGATGACCTAGATGACCTCAGATGACCTTTTGTAGAGAATCTTTTAGAAACATCGCCACCTAGGTCATACAGAATGAGTTAAAAAAACATGATTCTGAAATAATCAGCCTGCATCCAATGCATACTTTCAGAATAAGAAGCATCTGTTATTTTCCCATTCATTATAATGGTGAGGTCAGGAAAACTTGACCTGACCTCTAGGTCACCGATATCGAAAATCCGAGATATACAAAAATTTAGATAGTCATGCTCTTATGAAACCCTGTAAGTACGGAACCAATCTGCTAAAAAAACTGTGCTTGTGGTGGAACCGCAAACTGTTTCGGAAGTGGGGTCACTTGACCTAGCTCTGGTGACCTGACCTGACATGACCTATTGACAAAACTTTTTTGAAAGCTGTACAAAAGCATGATCGAACAGTACTTGAAAATTTGCCGGCGCCGCCGTTTTCCCGTATTCCAGGAAAAACCTAAGGGGGGGTGTCTAAACACCCCCCCCGGCCCGGCGCGGGTTTAAAACAAGTAATCACCGAACTTGTGCTGAGCCCGGTATGAGACCGGTAAGCCTGAGTTCAGACACAGCTTCAGGTCCGACGGGCCTGAATTTGGGCTCGGCGCCGCCTCCGTGGTCCTGAAATTTGCATCTCTATTCTCTACCATGTCCCCCACTGCGAACGTGTCTCGTCTACGGGCCGCAGCCGCCGGCCGCGGTCCCGCAGCTGCACAGCGCCACGTCAGCACTACGACGCCATTCTGGAGGGGAGACGGCCCCGCGGCACGGCCAGCCCCGTGACCTTTTGACCTTCCGGTACGGCCCACAGCCGGCGGCGGGGGAGCAGGGTGATAGAGGAGTAGCGGCGGGGGAGCAGCGGGGCATGTGTTGCCAGGAGACGGCGGCCGAGAAGACCGCGCAGACGTGGAGCCCGTCCCGGTGCAGTGCAGTTTTACTGCCTTGTTTGTCGCGCGCATGGGAGTGACTTGTCAAACTGAGGGATGATATTTTTCCATTTTCAGCCTGAAGCCGCAGGATTCAGAATATGAGTCATTGAAGTCAGAGCAAAGGCCCTATATACTGTCAGAGCCTTATCAGCGCGGGCACATGTTAATTGTTATCCGTTGTTCATTGGCAGGCTCTGACGTGTCTGTTCCTGTCCTGTGTCGCGACTTTTCATTAGATCGTTGTTCAATTTTGTCAGCGTCGGCGACCCGTTTCGTCACGCGCCGCTCCTGTGTCGTTCCAGAGCTGGATGACGGGGGTTGTAACCCGGTCTGGACGATGCGCGGCTTCTCCCAGACGTTCCACTTCTGGAAGGAGACGAAGCGGAACTCTAGATCATAGACCGAACTCACCACTAACCAAGACCATAAAAAAACATGATGAGATGCTCACCGGCACACCAATACAAATATAGACAAGAAAATGAAAAAAAGCACCCCACCACCCACCCACCACAGAAAGGTACCCGCTACAGAAACAGCAGGCCGACAAAAGGAGAATGAGACAGGAGATAATGAAGACAATATATAGAGATGATAATAGAATAAGTAACAATGACATGATATATTTAAAAACCCATAGAAATAGGAGAAAATAAACATCAAATACAGACTAAATGAAATAAATAGCACGAACACAAAAAGAAGACAATCTGAGTATTATCAGTTGCATTATTGCATTAGTGTTTAGGGGGACTATAAGTTACAGGGAATGTTTCACCTTTGTATTGGTTTTGAACTGAGATGGCCATTATCTTTGGCCGTTATTGAAAAGTATAAATTACCAAAACCATTATTCCCAAAAGTCAACCGTTTTTAAGAAAAGTGTGCCTACTCTTTTGGAATGTCAAATATATTTGTATTACGGTTAGAAGGTTACGGTTTAACGGTACGGTTAAAAAATGTGTTTGTTTATTGCATCCGATTCACATAGGTGGATCCAGAACGGGTGGTTTTGGTCAGTTTTGGGGGCCAAATCCAAAAAAGTATCGCCCAATTCTGAAAAATCGTCGGATTTTGCTTGCTTATTTATCAGTTACTGGTTTAAAACTAACTTTCTTTAGAAAAAGTTGCTTATATTTCCTATTTTCTCAGGAAATATGTCAAATTTGCGCCGATTTTGAGTGGTTTGGGGGGGGGCTGGAAACCGAGGATCTGTTCAGCAGCTGCTATCAGCGCACACGAGCTGTTTTCTATTAGCTTGCGCTAACGATATATGCTAGCAGTGTAATAGTTATTAGTTAGAGCAGTGCTTCTATTAGCGAAAGTCTCTCTGGCAAATAGCGATAATTTTGTAATGTCATACTGATCTTGGTGAATATGGAATATATCAGCAACTAGAGTGAATCTGGAGAAATGAAGTATAGGGCTAAATTCAGAAGAAATAAAATGTTCTATAGACCAGTGTCAACAACTCAACATGACCTATGTGAGTAGGCGCACTTCCTTTAACCCGCGCACTGCAGGGGGTTCGCGCCGAACACGAACTGCAGGGGGGTTGATTCCCCCCCCCGTGAGGATTCTCCAAAACTACGCAAACGTAGCGAGAAGCGGAAAACGCACTAATAGCTCTAGGCAAGCCTCTATCGAAAGTATTTCAGTATTTTCTTGGACAGGCACAATTGAGGTCACCAGTGTCACCAAAGTCAGATATTTCCGGTTTTAGGACTTCTTTAGGACTCTTTTCCAGAAACCCCCCCATATCTTCGGAAACTATGATAGTAGAGCAAACGATGAAAGANTTTGGTAGTTCGGTATTTTTAATCAGATGTCTCTATCTGCAACAGTATTCGCTCTGTGGGCCTCTGAGTGGAGTAAAATAGCGTTAATTTGTCATTTTTAGGTCATTGACCTGACCTGCCAGGTCAACTGGGCACTGAAATACATGACACCAAGCATCATTGGATAGCTCAAAGGATCAGGAACACACTGATTTTTACCGCATCGCTCTACCTTTCTTACGTTTTACACAGCATGGAGTCATCGGTTCGGCCTCACCCAAAATGGTGAGGTCGCCCAGGGGTCTCGAACAAACAATTTTCAAATCGTCGCGCGAAAAAAGTGTTAAGAGCTATAGTCAAATTATTTTAAGTTGAATGTTGAGTAACTGGAGCCTTTTCGAAAATAACACGCGCTATACGCAAGTTATTACTTAAGACACTGGAGCGGCCATGAGTGACGCACACCGGTGCAGCATTGTGTGAATGATGGTCACAAATATAAATAAGGGAGAGTGGGGCAAAGCACAGATTGTCATGGGTGCCTAAACCCCAAGCCCAGCCCATACAATGCCCATGAACACCAAGCCCAGACCAAGACCAGACCCATTCAAAATAATAGTATTGAGGCCCATCCCCATTGGGGCCCATTCATATACCTAAGGCAGATAAATATTTTCACACATTTTTCAACCATTATCCTAGCATATTTACTTGCATACTTTCAACGAGAAATAATATCACGCACCTGTGTGTTGCTGTTGATTTGGACTTATCAAACACTTTTCGGTCAACATTATCATATTTTATGATCTGAGGATCAGGACCATATGTTTGGCTAAATAATTACTCCATTTTTAGGTACTTACAAACGATTTATGTTGTCAATATATGCAATTTTATGTGCCATTAATGCCATATCATGTAATCTTACATGCCCATTTTTAGCTAACACCCAGGACCACCACATATTCTGGGTTTTATCAGGCAAAACTCCGTAGGAATGTCCGCGCCGCTTCTGCGCGCTAACTATAATATATGGGAATCTATTTCAAATGATGAAAAAGTGCATTTTTTGTCGTCATTTCAGCCGACCCAGGTGCAACATTATCGGCGACCGTTCTCGCGAGTTGGTATGAGATTAAACGTTTATTACTAATCATAATGATTTATATTCCGTAGCATATATTGCTACGAAGTATCGTGTTTTTTTTTTCCCTCTTCGAAAAAAAATAAAGCTCTAATATCGAAATAAGGTTGACCGGCCCCAAGTCCGAGGATAAAAATGGGTTGTCAAAAAATTTGCCCTCCACCCAAACCGACGGTTAGATCCGCCAGTGGACCCCCCCTCCCCCCGGTCAGCAGCATATGGTTGAGAAACACATTTTTTTTCCGACGTGCCCCCCTGGCCCCTCCCCGCCCCTGATAAAATCCTGGCTACGTGCCTGGATATAGGACACTTAAACAATACACTTAAGCAATTATATGACAACAATACATCGTTGTAAGTAATAAGGGAGAAGCATTCAGCAAAAAATATGTCCGACCAAAGGTCTAATCAAACATGATAATGTTGAACGAAAAGTGTTTTTAAGTCCAAATCAAAAGCAACACACAGGTGCGTGATATTATTTCTCGTTAATAGTACCTACGCAAGTAAATATGCTAGGATAATGGTTGGAAAAATTGTGAAAATAATTATCTGCCTTATCTGAATGGGCCCTAATGGGCATGGGCCTCAATATTATTAATTTCAATGGGTCTGGTCTGGGTCTGGGCTTGGTGATCATGGGCTTTGGATGGGCTGGGCTCGGGGTTTAGGCACCCATGACAATCTGAACTTTGCCCCACTCTCCCCTATTTATATTTTTGACCATCATTCACACACAATGCTGCACCGGCTGTGCGTCAACCTTGGCCGCTCGTTCTTAAATAATAACTTCCGTATAGCGCCGTGCTATTTTCGAAAAACGGCTCCAGTTCTCAACATTCACTTAAAATAATTTGGAACTACAGCTGAATCACAAACATCACCTACTGCACCTAGCACGACTTGAATACATCAGGATCCATCTGTTTGGAGCTATATCTTGCAATATTGTATTTTCACCCCACCCTAATATATATTTATATATATATATATATATATATATATATATATATATATGCCAGCCAGCAGTATATTTTAGGTTTCAACGTAGGCTGACAAGCCCCTCCAGAGGTTTTTCTGGAATCACTTTTTACACATGATGCGCATCTTCCTGAAATTTGTATTAGCTGAGCTAATCACAATTATACATATGCTGTCGAAATTTAGTTGACATTGGTGAAATTTTTTCGAAGATAATGAAGTTTTGATGACGTCATGTTTGTAAAAAAGATAAATGTTTTAAAAGTCATAGCAAATATAGTTTTGTAGCAAAATGCAAACAAGAAACAGACAACACGTTAAGTGGCATTGGCTATAAAATGGTATTTTTTCTGATTGTCAAAATTTTTGGTTTTTGACTCTCGAAAAATAGAAATAAATAGTTTTTGGGAAAAATCCCCACACAATCAAGATTTTCCAATATAATTTAAAAAACCGGAGTGTATGTAAAATAAATGATTATAAGCAACACCAAACCCAAATTTCAAAGCAATAGCCGTTTTCACGATGGCTTATTTTGCGCGAAATGCTTTAAAACATTTTACAATGTTTTGAAATGTTTTAGTTGCAGCCGCTTTCACGATGGATTAATTTGCGAAAAAAAATGTTTTAACCCTCGCCCTACGGCACCGTAGAGCGAGGGTTAAAACATTTATCAAAAATTTGTCCATTGTGAAGACGGCCATTACTACTGAAACATTTTAAAATGTTTTAAAACATTTCGCGCAAAATAAGCCATCGTGAAAACGGCTAATGTCTCTATTTCTGATAGAGTGATGGCTTCCTAAGTGTAAAAGTGTAAGAAACTTATGAATTATGATGTCATGTTTGGACTTCACTTTTTTGACCTTTTTTGACCAGACACGAATAAATAAATACTTTTTCTGTAATCACGAGCCAAAACTGGATGAGGAACATGCTTTTTTATTTGCTTTTTTGGATCTCTGGTCGCTATTCTGGACGTGATTGAGTCGAGGTTGCTAATGCTAATCGCCCATAGCAATTCACATCGATGGTGACGATTTCCGTGATCTAACAGGTCATTAACTGACCCAAACCTAAAAATCGATATATCAACAGGTAGTGAATTCAAAGGCCTACAACTTGACGATACCCATGTCATTTTATTGTCATAACTTTAATAATTACGACGGTCTGAGCAAAATCGCTATTTTTGAATGTTGTCGATTTTGGGTCATTCACTTGACCTGAAAGGTCACCCGTTGACCTGAAAAAAAATACAACAACGATTTCCTCACATGACAGGCAACATTTTTTTTTAACGTTGCTCTATGTTGCTTGGTTTGGAAGTTAGATGGGGGGGTGGCTGTCAGCCCCCAGTAGGGCGAAGGTAAAAACGCTCCCGTAGGGCGAGGGTTAATAACCCTCGCCCGGGTAGGGCAAGATTCACTGAGTGTCTGGGTAGAGAGGGGTACGACCACTACTCGTTGCTATGGGCGTTTTCGTCCCTAATTGGAAAAAAGAAAGCCTAGATGTTTGATTTAAAAACGAACGTGTTGTTTTGTGACGAGAGGAAGCTATTGACATATGATTTTTAAGGTCCTGGGTAATAGGTGACCTCTGAGGTCATTTCAAATTCGCAAAATGTTCAAAAATCGTAAAGGTCTGAAAATTGAATACCGATCGGAGCAAAACTGGTAATCGGAACATCTTGTATGCTTAATACATGCACTTGTGAAATAGCGTCGCAAAGTGAGCTCAAACTCACATTCCAAAATGGTCATGTCAGGTCATCTGAGGTCAGTGAACTCGTTGATCTTTGGAAAAGCGCAAATGACCCCAGTGAAAACATATAATGTAAGCAAAAGGCTCGCAAGATTTGAAAATCGGAGCGTAAAAAAATGTTTTAGAGAGCGTGCCCAGAAAGCCAAACAAAGTAATCGAGGTCATCGATAAGTCAGTGACCTTGGTTGACCTCAATAAAAGTCAGTCGAGGTCACATTCTCAGCAGAAGACACACCTGTCCCACGCTAGAAACTAACCTTATATTTGCTCTTGAAGCATTAATACTCGGAAATTGCACATGTAAGAAGGATCGATACTACGGGACGCCAGTTTCGCCTTACATGACCTTGCGGAACAGGTCACAGGTCACGAATCATGAAAGTTGGGAGCTCGAAATTTTCAGAGTATGTCAAATTGTTCCAAAGTTGGGTAATGAAAGTTTCATCGCGAACAGTTACAAACCAAGTGAGGTATTTGTGAAAAAACGAGGGGGTGGCATGCAGCCCCCTTACCTGGGCGAGGGTTAAAAGAAACATGCATCTGTAAAAGTTTTTTATATTTCCTTCTATATTGGAAAATAAGTCAAATTTCTTCGATTACAGACGATATGAGGGGGGGGGGGGCTAAAGCCCCTGCCCCCTTAGATCCGCTAGTGACCGAGTAATAATTGTCCTATATTGCGTCTAAAATATACATTTTTCGCAGATGAACAGAAACAACAAAACAAAAGGAGAAAATGAGCATCAAGTAGCCATGTGTTCCGTATTTGTGGACGATCAACGTACCTTGGTTTCATCTAGTTTTTTGAGTGCTTAATACACGGCGAAAAAGTCGATTGTTAGTTATAGACCTTAGGCACAAGTTTTAAAATTTACATAGATAAATATGATGTACATCACGACCCGACCTCTTCGTTCGAAGAACCCGAAAGGCCCCCGCGAAATCATTCGCAAGTCAAAATTCTAAGAGCTGATCCACAATGTGGCCAACCTGGTCGTGGTGAGTGGCCAACCTGGCCAATTCTGGCCCACCCTAGCGCAAGCCCTAGGCCAACCCTGGCCAACCCTGGCCAACCCACATCCCGCTGAGCCACTGCAGAGCTCTGGTGCTGCATGGCAACTCCATGGCAACTCATGTTTCCATGGCAACTGTGCGACGGCTCCGACTACGCATCTCCGGTGGCGTATAACAGAAGCGGCGGCGGAGCAGGCGGCCGCAGACGCGGCGGCTGCAATGCTCTCCACGATTCAACAGCTGCAGCCAGAGGAGACAGTGCACAGATCCGGCGGTCACGACTCCCTGCCGCTGGTGAGTGCTTTGGGGCTTCTTCAAGGGGCTTCCGTTTTCATGTCGCGTGCACAGTCTAGGGAGGGGTGAACAAAATCAAAAATGGGAAAATGGAAATTGGAGACGATTTTATTTAGCGCCTGATACTCCTAAACACAACACAGGTATTTATTTGTTTGCACGAAATATGATAGTTTAGCTGGACGCTTAACCATTTGAAAGTTGGAGTTTTAAGACAGTTTTCGAGTATTTGACGCAATGCATATGCAAAATGCAACTGTTATCTGTGCAAAATCTGAGCACTCGTGAGCAAAATGTAGTGTAACCGATAGATTAAACCGCGCACCGACGGGGCGGATAACCGCCCCCCCCCCGAGATCTCGAAAACTACGCAACGTAGCGAGAAGTGGAATACGGCATGAGGTAGGACGTGACGAGTATTAGAGAAATTACTTGTATTATTTTTTAATCCGGCCACATTTGAGGTTACCAGAGATCAAAACAGGTCAAATTTTCACATATTTCGAGTAAATAGAACATTGATTCACATAATCCGGCTAGCTCAATAATTAAGATAGCTAAGAGCATTCAAGAAAACAAAAATTAAATGCCCTTGAATCGCTCTATCTGAATCGTTCCCTCAGATTTGAGATAGTCAATAGTTGAGGCTCCAGAGGCCAGCGAAGGTTAAAATGCTTAATTTCATTGGAAAAGTTGTTTGCTAATAATTTTTTATTTATACAAGCTAGAGCAACGATTTTGCCATCTTCGTGTTTCTTAAATCACGGCGCATCGAATCGTATATCGTATCACCTAGCTAGGTCAAACTAAACAAAATGACCCACATGATACATGATATATAATATCTGATACATGAAATATCATGTGTGTTCAGTCGTTATGGTTTCACCATAACGACTGAAAATAACACATTTACCTTTTTTAAAGAATATAAAATAATAAGTTCAAAGTAGTTTGTTTTCGATAACTTCTTGATGCAAAAATATGCATTGACATGGATTTTGGCCTTCTGTGGGAGGACGCCTAAAATCAAAGCTTTTGGCCAGGCCTCCAACCGACCAAAGGTGACTCGGTCGCCTGTGCCTCACGAACCTTGTGGAGCCGTGGGCGCCCCGGATCGGGCGCAACCTATACGAACATGAGCGTTGTTTGATTGAGGCTCACCAAGCTCATCGGCTAGCTTCACAGGGAGTACAGCGACCAGCCCATCAGTTTCCACACGACAGCGTATTAGCTTCCGCTTAATAATAGTTGGAAAATTACACGCGTGGAACAACCCTGACTGCCCCTACCTTCCCAAAAGTTAATTCAAATGTACGCCCGCTTGTGGTGCAAATTGAAGTTAATCGCTGCTGAACACGATATGACATTTGGTTCTCACAAACATTGCTCAAATTTCATGAATATTAAACGTGTTTTTAATACTTCTGGGGCTGCATGACGTCCCAATGAATGGAATTTTTTGGCGAAAAATAATAACCTTCACGCAGCTATAAAGTATCCGACTAGTTTTAATTGTCGCCTAATGGTATTGCCAACGTAAAACAAGTCGACTTAATCAACATCTTAGTACAAGAGAGACACAAGAATGGCCACTCCGAATCAGCGCTCCCAATCTTCCGTAAGCCATACATTCGGGGAACTAAGGCAATGTCTACTAAGTATCGTCCAAATTCAAGCTCGAATTTCTCTTGTGGTTCGACCATCAGTGGTCTGCCGTTTTAACATATACCCTCCATACTATAATTGCAATGGCACAAGCAGTTTGCTCCACGACAATCGCGCTATCTTCAACTCTATAATGTACTGTACACGGTGCACGTGTCCCTTTAATCTACATGTAAAATAGAAAAAGGGAAAGACACCACTCCAGTCACCATAGCATTTTTTCTTTTCTTGGTGGGGGGAGGATATTTTTGAGGTGACAGGACTGACGCAATCAACCTGGTTCGTCTGCCCAGTAGTGTACCCGTGCCTTTTGGAAATCGTGGGTCTTACGACCCCTCTCATTACCGTCTCGTTTGAAAAATAGCATTAACACACATAACCCCCGAGCAACGGAAATCTTTGCTCTTCAAGGCTCACCAGCGTCTCAAAAACAACATTTCTATTAATTTTAACGGCACAGTCTTACGTTCCTTCCCCATCAGCTAAGGTCTTAGGAATAGTTGTTGTCTCACAATTCTGTCATAGAAGGCACAAGTTTCCCATGTTGTGAAACGGTGCTATGCTACACTTCGTGGGCTTTCGAAATTTTGTTATGGACTCCGACTAAAGTAAAGAAATTGTTAGTAGAAGCCCTTATCTTCCCACATATTTTGTACTGTTTAACTGTCTGGGGTGGATGTGATGTTACGCAGAGGCGACGTATTCAGAGGATAATTGAATCACTGTGCCCGCATCGTATTTTGCACTCGTAAGTCGGAGCACGTCTCACCACTTCTGAAAATGTTTGCAATGGCCCAGCGTAGACGACTATACGGGTGTAACAAAATTATCCGGCACATCATGTTCTCCACTCTTTACGAAAGGTGTCTGCTTCAGTTGTAAATGGCCGCAATGCCCCAGGTGTTGGCGCAGATAACCCATCAATTTGTGGAGGTCAATGCTAAGCCTCGTTTCATGTGAGCTGTCGGACCAGTTCCGTAGTCGCTGTGGTGACTTTTCTCCACCGCCATCATGATGGCTCTCTTGGCCACTGGGTGGAGAGCGGTCTTGTGGCCGCGGCCGGGCTGGCTCTGCAGGCCAAGCCCAGCTCGTCACGTTTCAGCCAGACGTGCAGCTGGCTTCCTTCTGCTGATGACCAGCTGCCAACAGACGATCTCTGGCGATCTTCTGATCTTCTGCGAAAGGAAGAGGACTGCATTCTTTTCTCATTGTTGCCCCTGGCGAAAAACTGACAAGACGCACTTCGGCGGTGACCGTCACCGTACTGAGGGCCGGTCGCCGCTCATAAGGTATGCGCCCGGGCAGTGTGGGGCGGAGGCGCAGGTACGGATTTATCAAATTTTCCCCGCTCCTACTCCACACAGGGACGAGTGCGAGCGAAATGGCAAAAATAGATGTCCGGATAAAATTTTGTTACACCTGTAAGTTGAAACGAGACGTTGCCTTCATACATCGATTATTAAACCACCCATATGCGCCCCGTCGACCGCGTGATTGCATTGTCCATCGCAGTGAAGTGTCAAGCCGAGACACCCGTACTACCTCTGTTGGCCTCCTGCAGCTACCACGCGTACGCACAGAGCTCGCAAAACGCTTTTTATAGTTTCCGCGCCATGGCTTAGTGGAACAACAACAAAGCTCATGACCATGAAAAGGAGACTGTGAGTGCGGCCACGGCGACTCAAGGCAAAGAAACGGGAGGTCAGACCCAGATTAGTAGGCTTAATAACTAACTTAATCTGGTTAACACTTACTGCGATGTTATTGACTACACTAGTTATTCGACTCTATAATGTGTTTATAATTATTGTACATGCGTTAAATGTAAAGGCTTTTGTTTAGTTTTTGAGAAGCGTGCTTATACGTTCATTGTTCTGATGTGTTTCTTTTTCTGCTCTCGCGGTCTGAAAAGCCATCTCATGGAGACCGTCTCGAAATACATACATACATACATATTCGTCCGATTGCTTGACAATAAGGCCACCAATTTTTGACAAGATGATCAATTTGGGATTGATTTTCGTATTTTTTCCTAACATTAGTTTGGTTTTATCTGAACACTGAAAGTGACCTGTACTTTAGAATCCTGGATATTTCCAGCATTGGCGTCACCGCCTGTCTTATCGTCGTGTTACGCCGGTTACCATGACGACGCGAAGACGGAACCGAAGCTCGACATTAAAAGGCACTGATCGGCTTACCCGTCAAGATGGGTCCGCTGAGCCGAGCGGAGCCATTGCATTTTCGAGAGCGGAGCCATTGCTACCCTTTAAGCACACCCATATAACTCAATATCTATTCACCGCCTTTGGTGCTTGTTTAACTTGTTCAGTTGATGTTATGAAAGCTTTAGGCTTTCTTTTAAATACGTTTTGAGAAAATGTAAACGTGCGCAAAAGCGCTCAGAAGCATCCAAATTAGTGATGTCTCTGCTCACTGAACCAGCATCTCGATTCTGGTCTTGGGTCAATCGGGAGCTTGGTGGACGATGTCCTCTTCCACCAAGCATTGAAGGCCTTACTGGTGATGCCAGAATAGCTGATTGTGGAGGAACCCACTTCAGAAAATGTTTAATGACCCGAGCTGTAGCAGCAATATGGATGTGTTGGACTTGGGCTGCAGCAGGCTCCTGCTGCACACATTCCTCCAATTACTACTGAGGATGCACTCAGGGCTTTAAGGAAACTAAAAAGAGGGAAGGCACCTGGTGGGGATCTTCTAGCCTCTGATCACTTGTTGCATCTTCAACCGAAGGCAGTCACTTGTATTGCTGTGCTGTTTGACTCTATGTTAAATCGTACAACCCTGCCCGAAAGCATTATTCATTCAACTCTAGTTCCCCTTGTGAAAGATAAGAGTGGCATGCTAGATAAGGTTTCAAACTATAGGGCAATTGCTCTCTCCACTAGCTTGTCGTAAGTTTTAGAGTTAATTATTGTGGAAAGGATCGGGAAGTTCCTCCAAACCAATGACGCTCAATATGGGTTCAAATCTAACTTGTCCACGACACATGCAACATTTGCCCTCAAAGAAGCTGTAAACCACTACACAAGTCAGGGTAGCCCAGTGTATGCGTGTTTCTTGGATGCAAGCAAAGTATTTGATCGGGTGAATCACTCGAAACTCTTCGAAATTCTTGCAGCAAGAGGGATACCTCAGGCTTACCTTAAGCTTCTTCTGATATGGTATCGAGCACAAACTATGGATGTAAAATGGTCAAACTCTGTGTCCGTCCCATTTTCTGTCCAGAATGGTGTGCAACAGAGTAGCAACTTGTCACCAATGTTGTTTAGTGTATATATTGATAAACTGTTGTATGTGATACACAAATCTAAGATTGGGTTTCACATAGGGCAAACTGCTGCAAATATCATAGCCTATGCAGATGATCATGTGTTATTGTCCCCTCGAGGGCTGGCCTTCAGCAGCTTGTACATGTACAATGTACATGTATGCGAATATTTTGCTCAAAAGCGAGATATTGTGTTCAATGTGAAGAAAACTGTTTGCATGCATTTTACTCCGCAGAGTCCTTACTCTCCCACCCATCTAATCAACTCGAGTGTGCTCCTGCATTCTAATGAATGACCAGCAACTTGCATGGGTAAAGGAATTGAAATATCTGTGTGAACGTAGTGCGCTGTGACATGAGCGGTGTTTCCGACATGAGACGAGGTGCAGCATTCCATGTATTTATAGTGCAAATATCCCATGTGCAAAATTGGGATATGCTGATAGACCAGTACTTCTGCAACTTTTTAAAGCTCACTGTATGAATGTATATGGCTGCGAGCTTTGGAATGTTGCAGGAGAGAAACGAGCGCTTAGAGAACTGTGTGTGGCATATCATTCTTGCATAAATAAACTGCTTAAGTTACCTCGCTGGGTAAGAAATCACGAATTATGCTATGATGTGAAAATACCGTGGGCTGTCACATGCTGGTTGCAAGCAGGCAGTTTTGTTTTTGGAAGTGGCTAAATTGCAGCGATAATCATATCATTATGTGTGCACTCAATGCCAATGGGGGTAATGGACTCCTTGCTGCCAATCAATATCAGCTAAGACAGGAGTATGGTATTATGAATCTTGACCTAGCGTCAACAGGAAAAGCTCATACAGAATATGTTTTTTCAGCTTTTTTGAACCGCATAGTTGCGGAAAGACAGTTAGAGACAGTGACCGTATGATGACTGAATGATTGCTATGTTATGTACCACTCAATGTGTGTGCGAAATAAATGTTATTATTATTATTATTATTATTAAAGCTGTCATTACCGGCCTCAGCTACCCGATGTCCCTGTCCGCAGGTTCTTCTGTGCCTGCCAGCATCGCTTGTGAAGCGTCGTCATGACGTCCAACATACTGCCGATGGGCTCCATGTTGGCCGGCTACCTTGGCGCCATCAGCTCCATCCTGCCCACCATCGCCATCCTGACCTCCAGCTCGCTGCGAAGTCGCCCCATGTTCCAGACCATCGCCAACCTAGCGCTCAGCGAGTCCTTGGTTCCTGTTTTGGCGCCGGCCTGCTCGGCACGATTAACGTCGTCGGCGCGAAGATGACGCCCGCCGTCTGCGCCGCCTTCCAGAGCTACAACATCAGCGTCGGCATCGGCAGCAGGATGGCTCTAT
>VOPJ01010628.1:0-38102 GCA_014673585.1 Semibalanus balanoides
TTCCCTTTTCACAGCTTTTAAAAGTTCTTGTGATTTTATTACTAAATTCGAGCATAGTTCGTTGTGCTTGAAAGCAGAGACTATCACGGGTTCCCAAACCCCAAGCCCAGCCCAGCCGAAACCCATGAAAACCAAGCCCAGACCCAGACCACACCCATTTAAATTATTAATATTAAAACCCATTACCCATGCCCGTTGGGGCTCATTCAGATAAGGCAGATAATTGGATCAGACTTAGAATCAGACATGATTTAAAAACCGTACTGCCCTATTACTTATCACGATTCATTGTTGTCATATAACTGCCAAAGTCTATTATTTAAGTGTCCTATATCATTTAAAAACATATTTACCTTGTGAAACATCTGGTTGTCAAGTAAAAAAGAACGCTTGGCGACATTGTTCTAAAATTGTCATACCCATGCCCGCCCAGTACCTATGAAAAGTAAAAAATGCATACCCAACCCAGACAATCGGAAAAATTGAGTGGGCACCCATGGGTGCACCCAGCCCTTGATAGTCCCTGCTTGAAAGGCTATCACTAAGTAAAAAATGGTGATATTCTTTTGAAATTTGGTTTGTATGCTGCTTGAACACATCTCTTTCTCATATATTCCGGTTTTTGATGTGACTCAAAAAGCAAAAAAAAAATATGGTAAAAAATTAAAAAAATTAAAAAAATGGGTAAAAATCATTTTTTTAACATTTTTAGATAACAATTGTATACTACATGCAATTTGCTATCTTCCCTTTTTTGGATTTTAGTTTATAAAAAATGTAACCATTTTTCAGCTGCTTAAAACTTTAGTGATTTTGTAGCTAAATTCAAGAAACGTGACTTCACAAAACAGTGTATATCTAACCCCCCAAAATGTGAAACATTTAAAAAATCAACCGATGTAAAATTAATGTGCAGGAAGGTACTGAATGTTTCAGTTTGATATCTTGAAATGTTTGTGAGTTATCGCCAATAAACGGCAGGGGCAATATTTGCCCCCTGGTAAAGTGCGGGTTAAGTTAATTACTCGAGCCAGAGGCGCAACCATGTCCAAAAAAGTGGTGCGGACACATTGGCGTTAGGGGGTACCAACGCTCAAGGGGGGGGGGACGCCATCGCCAAAAAACGCAATATCACAAATGCGCATTTTTTAGATGTAAGGTAATTTTACGCAGGGGCGAAGCCAGACCGCGGAAGGGGGGGGGGCAACCTCCGTCATGGTTCCCCCAAAAATGATATGAAAAACATTACGGATTTCAGACCACTTTATCTTGTGATGACCCCTTTTATATATTTTCCTTTAACTTTTGATGAGCTGGATAGAGCCAGGACCATCAGGACCCTCAGAGAGGCCCGTGAACTAGGCACGTAGGCAGGATTTCGTCCGGGGTGTGGGTGGTGCCTAAAAAGGAACCTCTTCCCGATCCTTGAAAGTGTCCCCTTCTTTCAAGCGTTGAAAGGGTCAAACAAAACATGAAAAGACCGTTACAGAGAAGGAGCATGCAGTATGACAGGTATGGGCAATGGGCAAAGACTGTTAGAATTATTAAATCAATTGCACCGCGGAGCGACGCGAAAAGTTTGAGTTCTATGGCCTGGATATGCATTCTTATTAAAGGGACACTGCCAACTCTTTTGAAATGTCAAATAATTTTTATTACGGTAAAAAGCTGATTGCTTTGATTATTGGTTACGATAAAATTCCACGTCTGGAGCTCCTTTAGCTTGAAATTTTACTTATATCCTGTTTTGCATTTGTGGGTTTTCAAAACTAAAAAAACGATCGTCACTAAACAGAGCTAGCAAGATGTTAACCTATAATGGCGCACTGGCCAGAGCTACAATATATGCTAGCCGTTGTAAGTTTAAGAGCAATGCTTCTAGTGCGAAAAAGGGGGGCCCTTTTTTTTCCTTTTTTTTTCTGGGCCGGGGGGGGGACTTTTGATAAAATTTAAAAAAATCTAACTGCCAGTATGTGATGGCGACTTTGAAATCTCAGCAAACTTAAAGTGATTCTGGGAAAGAGTAGTACATGGCTAAATTCAGAAAAATATGTTCTACAGACTAGTGTCAACAACTCCACATTGACCAATGTGAGTAGGCAACTCCCTTAAAGCGGGACACTGACAACTTCCAAAATTATATCAAATTGTAGGCCGTTTGCGGGCTGCAAAAATATGAAGTAATTGCTGGCTGAACACGATTATGGCATTTTGTTTTTTCTCACAAACAATTGTTGCTCAATTTCATGAAAAAATGCGTTTTATTATTTGGGCTGATGACGTATATGAAAGGAGTTTTGGGAAAAAACTTCACGCTGCCATAAGTATTGACCTTGGCTACGGCTAATGTATTGCCAAAGTAAAACGAATCGACCAATGCTAATAACATTTAGCAAAGAGACGAATCTACAGACATCGGCTCACGGCCCCCTTCAAATACATGGGGACTTGGGGATGTTACAGAGTAAAAAAACCAAACTCGAATATCTCTGTGATTCGACCTCAGTTGCGTTTGTTTTAACTTAACCATTACATAAATGCAATGCAAGCACGCAAAATGGCTATCTCCAACTCAAATATAATGTTAAGGGTGGGCAGTTGTTCCTTAATGCGTCGCATTGTGTATTGTGCAGACCTCTACAAATGTTATAGTGCGTTTAAGAGGGCGGTAAAAAAGTGATAAAGCGTACTATTTTGCCCAATCATAAAGAAAAATAGCAATATAGGACACAAATGCGACGATAAATGGCACGATTTGTAAACCCGCATATCATATAATTGTTAACTAAATTGCGCCCGGAGCAGTCGCCAAAAAAATTTTTGAGTTTCATTCCCAGGACACTGCATTAAAGAGAAATAGTTCACCTTTCAACATGGGTTTTGACCTGAGATAGCAGTTTGTAGCCTCGTGTGTAAAAACCCTTTCAGTGCAAGTTTCTGGTCTGAAAGGGCTCTCCAGGACGAATATTATTTGACTTTTTGTTCGAGGATTGTGGGCCTCACACACCCCTGGGCAGAGGCTATTGTGGGCCCTAAACAACACACCCTGAGCAGAGGCTATTACAGTAATCTTACGCGACTAATATATTCGAATCTAATTGGCTGAGCCACGTTTGACGTTGAGGAGTTACGCATATAGTTTTTTGATGAAAGGCTGCGATGAGAGTGTACGCATATAGTTTGGATGAAATTAATAATTACGTCCTCTGCTGTCCTGAATCGGCGCGATGTATGGCTATTTCTGACATTAAAAATTAAGTGGTTTATATTTGAAAAATATAATCAAAATTGTACGATTAGTAAAAAGCTAAACTATTTCCTTTAATGTGATAGCCAGGGGTCGCTTCAGATCGTCTTAGGCCCCTCCGAAGTTGTCGTTCGCCCTTCCAGCCTGGTCAAGAGAATCATCTGGGAAACGGCGCCAAAAAGACATGATGTGAAGCAGGCGATATCTATTTAATATTTCTCGCCTTGCCAACATAATCAGAAGACCCTTCGACCTACCCTGGGGCTCCTCCGTGCTGACTAGGGGCCCATTCGGCATGTTCAGGGCCCTTCCAACCCACCCTTAGAACTCTTTCGGTCTGGTCAGGGGCACCCCTGACCTGCACAGGGGCCCTTTGAACTTCCCTCCCAGGGGCCCTCCAGCCTGCTCAGGGGCCCTTACGACTTGTTAAGGGACTGCACTGACTGCTTTGTCAAAATGGGCCCCTGAGCATGCTCGAGAGGCCCCTTGGTATTTTTTTAGGGCCATGGGTGGGTTCAATTGGGCCCTGCACATGCCTAAGAAGCTTCCTGGGTTGTCTCCAAAGCCCTCTAGTGTTTCTGAGGGCCCTTTACATGCACCAGAGTGACCCCACGCCTGGTTTGAGGGCTCCTCTGTGGCTTTTAAAAAACATTTAGCTAATGCAAATGGTATCTGGGCGAAACTTGGTGGGCCCCTGTGACCCTTAGGAGAGGGAGGAGGGTAATTGCCCCTCCCCTGGCTGCGCCTCTGGATGTATATACAATATACATAACTGTAATCTACTGCACCTAGTACGTCGAAGACAATAATAGCCCTCCATGCACCCATAATTCAATATTTGAGATGAAATTAATAAATATATGCTCTCTTCTGAATTGAATCCCAGCCAGAGTTACGCGAGCAGTGCAGCTTGGCACATCCGTTGGTTCGACTGGCCTGGCCCCGGCTGCGCGTGCAGACCGCACAGTCCAGATCGACACATCAGCTATGGGTTGAACATCCGCACTTGGCCGGAAAGGGGCGAACCTTCACAAGCGCCGGAGGGCGCCGTCCACTGGTCGGGAGGGGCAAAATTACAGCCGGAGGGGCGCCTCCACCTTGGCAGGAGGGGCGCCGGTCAGCTGACCGAAGTGAAGCGTCACTGCGTAGGAGCGACCATCATCACCCGGTCGGTAGGACGCCCTCCAATGGCTCGGAGGGGCACCATCACTCGCCGGAAAGGCCGCCGCCGTCACTATCGTAGGGGCGCCAGCTTTGCATGGCGGCAATGCGGGTTCAAAGATAATGCATTACCCTGACATGACCGGAAGGTATACCTATTGTACGCACGTGGGTGCCATGTCCTGTGGCGGTGCAATTGACAAAATTAAAATCCGGAGGGAGCGCCTTCGGAGCCCTGTCAAAAATGGTACGGAGGTTCCGCACTGCCAGTATAGGTGGCTGTACCCATGACTCGAGAAGATGTTCTTACCATGTGTTAACCCTCAATCTCAGCTACCCTACAGAACGTAACCTCTTGCTGACCTGGGTAGTCAATAGTTCATGACATCGTCCATAGATGGCTCTGACGCGACGCGGCCGCCCGACGCTAGCTCTGCCTCCCGCCGCGTGCTTCTCGCCAGTGCGGCGCCGACTGTAGCGGCGCGTGGTGGTGTGTTGTACGTCGGTGCGCCGAGGACGGGACGTTTGACGACTTTGTGAGCTGTCTGTGAGACAATACCGGACTGTGAGAGTCGGTGAGATGAAGCGGTAACGGACGCACTCACTGCTGCTCTGCTCACTGGGGTGTCTTGATTGGCTCGGGCGCACGAGCGACTTGACGCTGCAGGACTCTGAGAGCGTGTCGGCACAATGCTGGGAGGAGTGGTGTCGTGGTTCCTGGCAGCTGTGCTTCTGTTTGAAGGTATGTTAACACACATCGGTCAGCCTCTGGACCTATGGGTCTGCAAGAGCATGTGTTTTTGTCGCTCGTTTAAATCAAATGTGATCAAATTTCCACTTGTATCCATTTTTAGAATATCATTGAATACAGTAATGGCTTTTGCAATTTGTATAAATGTCTCGTCTGGCGAAATCCGTAATCGATGCCAACAGCAGTTACGTGTTGTTGTGTCTAGTGAAGTTTCAGGATGGAAGGTTCACACAGCGTTGGAATGTAAATGACGTCCGCCTCTTTGCTAGCATTATAATCTCCCAGAAGGCTACATCTCACCGTCCTCAGATGCACATTGAGACTTCATTGTTCCC
Organism: Semibalanus balanoides; assembly: GCA_014673585.1. Classification (NCBI taxonomy): domain Eukaryota; kingdom Metazoa; phylum Arthropoda; class Thecostraca; order Balanomorpha; family Balanidae; genus Semibalanus; species Semibalanus balanoides. The sequence continues at coordinate 5,495 of VOPJ01010628.1, forward strand.
TTTGGGAGGCAACCTTGCGAGTTTATCGGGGGAAACAACCATGGGAGTGACGTTGCACACGGTAACTTCGGAGTCCTTACATTTGAAATAAAATGTTTCACCGCCGGCGAATCAAATACGTTTGAGCTGTATTCAAAACGTGGCAATGATCCGAAACTTAACAGGAATAGAGAGACCTAGTAACGACTTAACGTGCGCTATACTAATTATTCATTACTTCGTCATTTGAGTGAAATAACAACATTCACAAAGCTGCAAAGTGCTGGTTGTCTTGTCCTAAATCAGACCTGAATGGCTTTAATTATACTACCTTCGTGTGAACTTTCAGCATCAGTCTTGTTATATTGTAATGTCTGCTGAATTACATTAATTGTTTTAATTGCTGTTAAGATGCATAGTCGCTCCGTGAGTGCGAGCTTCAAATTTTTATCCACATGCACATTAATGCAGACTATTGCACGAGCACCAAATTAATGTCGCGGTTCAACGGCCCTTTGAACGTTATGCCATGCCACATGTCGAGATTATTCAGATTGTAACCGCACTTCTTTAGTTTTGTTAACGCTGTGTTATGTCTCTTTTATAACGGCTTTTATCTTTACATTTTCTGTAACCCTTTATTCTGCTCTTTGATAGCCATCAGTTACCACAGCTCGTTCCAGTGGTTTTACAGCTTTCACAATCCGCCACTGTGTCGTCCACATTGTCCGTCACTTTCCGTACAGCACTACAGCACCTGCTGGTCACCGACAAATCCCGGCAGATGGCCGCAGGTCACGAGGGCGCCATTCGATAGTGTCAGTAGTCATGGTTAGTCTCCATCACACCAGGCTGGACATGTTTCCCAGATGTTGTCTGAGCTCTTCAGTCTGTCAACATGACAGCAGCAACGCTGTCAGCCCGTGCGGGCCATAACAAGCTGACATTGTGACAGGCTGCCCGGCTGTAACCCGGCGGTGACCCAGTGGTGACCCCGCGGTGACCCGGCGGTGACCCGGCGGTGACCCCGCGGTGACCCAGTGGTGACCCAGTGGTGACCCGGCTGTAGCCCGGTGGTGGCCCGACTGTAGCCCTGCTGTGACCCTGCCGTGGCCCAGCGGTGGCCCCGTGAACACCGCTGCCCTCATCATTGGTCCCCGCGGAGTCGTAGCTGCGCCGCCGCCAGTCACGTCTGCCGACTGACAGGCGCGCTGATCTCTTTTGTCTCTGTGCTGTTCATTCGATTAGGCTGCAAATGTGAGGGCGATATCTCACAGCGCTGGCCGGCGCCGGCATCAAAGCTCACCGGAGCTGCGGCGGCTGTGGTGGGTGGCCGGTGTGGCAACAGTATGGCTGTATGACCGGTGCTGGTGCCTGGTGGAAACATGGCCATTGTCGGAAGTATGACACCGGTGTAGGTGGCGGTATGACCAGTGCAGGTGGCGGTATGACCGGTGAAGGTGGCAGTAGCCGTTTTCACTAAGGATTTATTTTTACCCGGTAGTCCCGGTAATATTGCATGCGTTTTGGGTAGTTAAGTCTAAGAACACGGTTTTGCCCGGATATTTGTGGTATCAATTTAAACTTTGTGAATTATAAAGTTTCAATTCACACCAAAAATATCCGGGAAAGGCCGTGTTTTAAGACTCAATTACCCAAAACGCACGAAATATTAGCGGGTACTCTATACCGGGTTCTACAGGGTAAAAATAAATCCTTCGTGAAAACGGCTAGTATGACCGGTGTAGGTGGCAGTATGACCATGGTGGCCACTTCTAGCGGCAATATGTGTAGGTGAAGGCGTTGGGCTCAGTCGTTCTGTTCCGTCTCACTCGCCTCCAACAGCGGCGCCGTTCTGCCTCAATAAACGGTCGGAGGCGGCGGACCTTTCCCCGAGAGCGGTGTTATGTGGAACACAATTGTAGCATCACTGGCTCGGATGATCCCCGCGACGCGCTCCACTGGGCTTGAAACACCTTCATTTTGCTGAGAAGAATTTAAGCCTGGAATTAGGAGGCTCTTTTTCTTGCCGGAAGCCTGGGCCTGGGTTCACTGGGTGATTGCAAAGCCCAGTGAACCAGGATGTTTCAATAGCTGCCGACACGTCTTGGTACTTTGATACCCGGGCATCAGTGCGTCGCTCTATCAAACCTTATCATCCATCAAACGGATAGCTCCATCGTAAGATGATGCCCTGCTCAGACTTTATGAACGGACATTCCCGCCAATGGATATACATGGGCTTGATCCGAACTACGAGCCAGAAAATGCCGTCAGTAAATTGCGCGTGGCATGGCTATCGAGCAACCACTCTGAAACGACTCCCTGCTGCGGCCATGCCCCCTGTGACGTTTCCCTGGCCATGTCGTCTGACTTGAACATACCCTGTCCATGTCACCTAACTCAAGCCGCACCCTCAGCGACAGTCGCAGGGCGTGCCTGTCTGCAGAGCAACCAACCCACATGTCTTCGACATGACCATTTGGCGGCGGGTCTGGGTGCCGCCCGCCGGCCGCCAGGAGCCCTTCTCAGGCGTCGGCGGGGCCCGGGGCGGCCCTTAGCATGCAGTCATCCCGGCTGAGCCCGGCTCTGGTATGGTGCTCACGTTCGCGTCTCCGCCGCCGGGCGCCGCGTCTCGATTTGATTCATGGCTGACGATCGCGGATCTTCTGAGAGAATCCCGCAAACCAGACGGCAATTCATATCGCCCAGCCGAATCTGGGCGGCGATTTTGGGCCGCGAGCCGCGAGTTGCTGCCGGGAATCTCCCGGTGATCGTGTGATACATGGCGACTTTATCTCTGAAACTTGGACAATGACGCAAAATTATGGGCGATAAGGGCAACACAGCCCCGCAAATATCGTATATCATAGCTTAATCTGGCCCGAGGAACAAAATAGAAATGTCTCTGGGAAATGTATTTAACGAGAAAGGATAAATATGGTGCTTGCTGGTTTTGGGTAACTTTTAGTTTTGTGGTGGAAGTTGAATAATTGGAGAAGCTATTGTTTGTTTATGTAGCACTGGCATTGACAGAAACCAGATGCTGATTGGTTTTAGGGCAATTTCTAGTGTTCCCATTGTTGGCGTTATATATTTGGAGCTAGTAAGATTGACATTGGTTTGTAACTTTTGATGTCATGCAATACAACAAGAAAGATCCAAGTTTTCATGTTTTACAATGCTTTATTCCTATTTTTAAGTGTATATAATGACATCTTCTTATATATAATGACATCTTTGTGTAATCTTTGTATAATGACATCTTTCTTATATATAATGACATCTTTGACATCTGACATCTTCCTATTTTTAAGTGTACATACAAACACATTCAGCTGTCAGCATACACAGCGAAGATTTCGTTTCATCACTCGCGCTGTGCACGGGTAAACCTTGAAGAGTACCTTATATACACATTGAGAAGTTATTATGAGTGAATCATAAAATAGCTCGCTTTTGGCTGGTTTTACTTGCCTTGATATGGTTGAAAACCTGTGATTGTGTAATGTTGTTACTAGTGCTTTTCTATGTTTTTTTAGGAGATGTTATTGGTGTGAAATAAATAAAGCAAAAAAAAACGGCATGTACCTGATTCTGTCCAAAGATGTGCAAGAGTTTTTGACTTGGTTGACTTGCAAGCTGCAATTCAAAATCACAGATAGAAGTGTCGCGTGAACAGTCATATCTCAAATATTTATCAACTTAAAAATAAATTGTTGAACTGGGACATGTTAAAAACTTACAAATCTTTAACACTTCTTAAAATTTGTTTAAGACGGTAGCATTCGAGCTTGATTTGATGTTCCGACGACCACGCTGAAGAGCACTGAAATAATAAATGTTCAAAAGCTACCACCTTAAACAATTTTTCGCTGGTGTCCAAGATCTGTCAACTATTAGGTTTAAATATGAAGTCAAATATCTATGTTTGATTATCTTGAACAACAAATATAGCGAGAAGGTACCAAACTTATGTCCGTTTTAAGTCAGAGTTATGACTGGATTTAGTACCAGGTGCCAGGTGGCAATACATTATATCCACCAGGTGCCAATATTTCCTTCCCCGCCCCGGCTGCTGCCCGTATAATCCGCGCCTATCACGCTCTGTCACGCTCGGCATCGTATCAGTTCAGACGTCAGGACAATACCTCCGCCACCGCGATCGCGGGCCGCTGTTGACTGCGCCCGGGACACTCAGTAACGGTGTTGACGGCTACGGCGCGCGCTTCTCCCGCCGTGAGAGATGAGATCGCCGGTCAAAACACGGCTCACCACTCGGGCAGCAGAGTGCCTGCCGGCCGCTCCCCGCCGCCGCCAAGCCAGGCTAGAGCTTGAGCTCCCTCTCTGGTACTCGCAGCGTAGAGGTAGAGGTATAGGTAAGGTAGAGGTAGAGGTAGAGGTAGAGTAGAGGTAGAAGGTAGAGGTAGAGGTAGAGGTAGAGGTAGAGGTAGAGGCAGAGGTCAGAGGTAGGGAGAGGTAGAGGTGAGGTAGACGGTAAGAGGTAGAGGTAGAGGTAGAGGTAGAGGTAGAGGTAGAGGTAGAGGTAGAGGTAGAGGTAGATGAGTGAGGAAGAGAGAGAGAGGGGGAGCAGAAAGGGGGGGTGAGAGGCAGCAGTGGCTGAGAGGAGGCGCCAGGTCTGAACGCAGGCCATTTAGATAACGATCCGGACAGCGACGCAAAGTGGCCCGAGTTTATTGTGGCTGGTGGCAGGAAAATTCTGCCAACCATTACAGACGTGGCTCCTACCTACGCTGCTTTTGTTCGTTCACTTAACGGTATTTTTAGATGTTCTCATGCTGCAATACTGTTCTGCATTCTAATTTTTGATGCTGCCGTCGTTTTTGCAGCTGCGTCAACAAATTCAGATATTGATTATAACGTTTATGATCCAAGTTAAAGGTAATCCACGCATTATGCTGAATTAAGCGCTGCTATAAAAAGCGGACGCACCATCCGGAAGCCGTTCACTCGGTATGAACCAAAATAAGTGTTGTGTCATAGCTGGCCTGATTTGCCATCTGGGAGTTACTACCTTACGTCGACGACTGTTGAAGTTGGTTTATTTCACGTCATCAAGGGACATTATCCCAGAAACAGATAAAGTCAGAAGATAAAACCGGTGTAACCACCGGCGGCGCAGCTGCGGCTCCAATATCAGCAAAAAGTTGTAATGCAGCAAGTTTGTTGGGGCGATGACTGACGAGCGTTTTTGCGCCATTGCTCCTCGCTGTTTACTCTTTTACCCCAGGGAAGCGAGTCCATAAATATCGCTACCCCTGGCTTTCAGCGGGAAATATCATACGGCGCAGGCGAGTGGCGACACGCCTGTATCAGACAGTATACGCTGAGCTAGGGGAGCAGCTTTTTCTTACCCTTCCGCTCCCCTATCCTCTGTAAATCCTACAGCTGAGCCTGCGAGTTTCAGCGCCTGTGCGGCGGGGGGGACCATGCAGCCAATGGACAGTGAGTGGACAGTGGACAGTGGACACTGGACACTGGACACTGGACACTGGACACTGGACACTGGATTGGCACACTGCGACACTAAACCTCGCATAGACACTAGACACTAGACACTAGACACTAGACACTAGACACTAGACACTAGACACTAGACACTAGACACTGGACAGTGGACACTGGACACTAGACACTAGGCACTGGACACTGGACACTGGACGCCGGCAGTCACGTGGAGAACTCTGCCCCACAGTAGAGATCAGCCGGGTCGCCGATGATAACCCGCCGGGTCGCCGATGATAACCCAGCCAGGGAGCACAAAGCGGATGAGTAATTCCCGGCCGGGTCTGCCGGCCCCACTGAGCCGCTGATTAATATCTGCCACCTCCGCCGTCTCCAGAACCGTCGGCACAGTCCAGGCAACGTCGGCAGACCGAGCTGCAGAATTGGGTCGGCAGCGGGCCGGAGGCAGCGGCCGGCGGCAGCGGCCGGCGGCAGCGGCCGGCGGCAGCGGCCGGCGGCAGCGGCGGCAATGCTGACCCCAGGCTAATGCCCGCAGCAGCTGCGTGGAGGGAGCTATTTCGCCGTGTGCCACCAAGCGATGGCTGTTCCCCCTACTCAGACCACGCATCGCGCCTGCCTGGCCCAGCGGGTGACAAATTATCTTCCTGAGAGGGCTTTGTTGTGCGGAGAAGAGGGTTATAAATGGCCGACTGGAAATCCAATGTATTGACGGACGTAAGGAAAAATTGAAAAAGCCTGCAGCGCTGGTTTTGCACGGTTGTGATATTAATGTCGTGGCCATTTGTCAAAGGCGATGTGTGAGCGATTCGGTTTGCAACGATCTGCTGTTCGGTGAAAGAGGCAAACAGTGTTGAATGTGAATATTGTATTTCACTCGCCTTGCATTTGGAATCGTCCACTCGTCCCATCGTCCATTCTATCCATTATAATCCGGTCCTAGTTCACAATTCCTGCTAACTTTTGAGACCCATCTTCTAGGTCTCACTTTCATGGCCAAAATTGTGGAGCGAATTTCATACTTAGCGTCAACTCTAATTGCCTACCTTTCACTAAATCACTTGCTTTCTTCTGCTCAGCATGGATTTAGACCAGGTCATTCTACCGAAACCGCCCTGATCAGTGTGTCCGATTATATCCTGTCCGCGACAGACAGAGGAGATCTTACACTCCTCTGTCTGATCGATTTAAGTAAATGTTGTTGACGTATAGATCACACTTAAGGCTTTCTGACAAATGTCATACAGCATGGAGTCGACCGCCTGAATGGTTTTCGATCCTACCTCACCAATCACACCAAAGTGTATCCATTGCTAGATCCCAGGCACCGGACGCAAGTACCTGTCTCCGGCCGCTCCCGACAATATTGGCGTTTACAGGTTTTACCAGGTTCTGCCCTGGACCATTATTGTATTACCCCAGTGTGTTCGCCAATGATTTGAAGCTACTTTTGCTCCAGAGGCCACATGTTATCCAGTCCGCTGATTGACACCGCAGATACCCGTATCCGGCGGAAAAGATAGCATCGATGACTGGGTTAGATCGATTGGACGCTCCCTTGCCTCCCTTGATGTTTTGGTGGTTCAGACTGCGAACAGTCTGAAAGTGAATGCTTCCAAACGCGAGTTGATGGTGTTCGGAGAGCCCGGCAGAACCTCCGCCAACATACCGTCAATCCGAGATTATGTTTCCGTGGGGAAGGACTAATGGTCCGGAAACGCCCGGTGCGAACTTGGGCGTGATATTTGGACCCGTGCCTATTTGTGGCGACCGCTCATACGCCAACATGTTGTCCATAAGATGCTAAATCGGGCTACTGTCGGACTGAGTCTCATTCCCATGTACCTTCCGCGAAACGTGGTTCCCACTTATCGTGCACGTTCTGGTGCTATCTTACAACGTACGGTATTGCATAACCGTTTTTGGCAACTGCTCAGGACAAAAATCACAGCAGTCGAAGAGTGATCAATTTTGTGCCAAGCGGGTGGTATCTTGGAAGCGAAAATTTGACCATATTTCGGAGTTTTGTAGTGGCCCAGGGTGGCTCACTTCCAAGGACAGCTTGTCAGAATACCACTCTCTTCACTCTTGTGCCCATACGTGCACGGTGGTGGGGAGAACCAGCATTACCTGTTCCCTCACTATTAGCGAAAGTGCTGCACATCGCATAGGCCGCACGCGACAGACGAGCAGTTTTATCTGCCTCGCATCCGGTACTGAGACGGCCAAACGTCAGTTCTGCCTACCGTGTCCCTCGCCTTTTTAACAGTTACCGCCGAACTGACTGGTTGAGGCCCGGCTCATTTAAAAAGAGAACTTGAGGGCGTGTGCATTATAAGGTGGTGTTGTGACCTAGCATTACTGTCTCTGAGTATGAAATGTCAAACCTTCCCGGTAATGTTGACCAGCAACCTACTGTCTTATGTCTCGTGACGCTGGGCTAGGAATAGCCACATTGTGTGTGGATGGTCCTAAGTTGTGTAATACAATACAATACAATACATGAACGTCGCTGGCTCAGTCCATCAGCATAGTTATAATTATGGATTTTACTAGATCAGCTATCTGTTCGTGGTCATTCTGAAATAGATTGATACTAAACGTGTTCATTGTACACCAAACAGGCATGATTGCGGAAAGGCCCTTTGAAGCGAACTGTCGTGGATAGTCATCTGCCGTCTCTGAAAACAATAACCAATCCATAGCCACAGATAATAGTAAGCCATAGTTAACAACCATAGTTAGTCTTGTCACACATACCTTCTAACTTCGATCTACTTTTTAGCAGTGGCAGCACTACGCCCGTTTAGTTCTGCACCATATAACGTCAAGCCCTTTGAAATTAAATGTTATTTCTTCAGATCCTTTTCTTTTGATATTTTCCCGTAAGGCTGGCTACGTTGTCAATGAAAGCATCATTCCGGCATCTTCAGCCGTAAATGTAATAGGATGTGTCCTTTGATGCAGCAGAAAAATGAGATTTTACCCATCACGTGATGCAGCCTGCTGCGAAAAATCCATACATCTTGTCATATCCATATAGCATTCGCGCAGTCCCCTGAGATTGCCCGCCCCGTCTGCCTGTCTGTTTCTTTGCAAACTATGATGCCGTGCTATGGGCCGTTCCCGCTCCCCTCTCTGGATATGGTAGCACGAGGGTATAAATCGGCAATTTGGACTTATTTATCATGGATATAAACAGTCTGGCCTGGCCATTCCGTAGGCTAAAAAGTCGCCGATCTGGCAGCCAGAGAGATAAGAGAGTTATTGATCCTCGTGAGGGAGCGTCGATGGAGGGTATCGCTTGATTTTCAATTGTGCTGCTATTTTCCCCCACGTGAAGACTAAAGTAAACAGGGGAATCCAATCAACGCTGAATGGCGTCGCATTCCCGACCAGGCTGCACGTATTTGGCAGAGGCTGAGAGAGGAAAAAACAGACACAGATGCTCGAATAGGAGCACTGCAGAATGAAATGGAAGAAATTCTCGAAAGTGAGGAAGGAAAACAAGTGGAATTCGTCGAAATAAAACCACGGGATAACAAGAAAGGAAATATGCTACACATTCGCCTGGAATGGTGCAAATGTAGTTCATCGAAGACAAATGTTTTAAACACAGCAGTTGGATAATTTTTGCAGTTGTGCATTTTTGCAGCAGTCCTGCACGTCCAAGTGGTTTTTATCTCAGATGCTGAAATCATGTAGGGGTCCGTCCCACGTTCTGAGCGTGGGTAATTGTTAATGGCGGAGCGGTGAGAATTAGCATACCGCCCGCGTTTGCTGGGGCGGTGGCAGCTGGCCGCCCCTGCAGTTAGCAATTTAGCATGTATTTCATGCATACCGTGCATATAAGGCTAACGCCCATATAGGTGGGCATCATTACTGTAGCAATTTATTTCAGAATTAAAAGTACAGCATTAATGTTTTAATTGCGAAATAATAATATGTGGTATATTATGGTGAATTATTAGCTACATTTATTTTGCTAGACAAAATGCGTGACGTACTGTGTTTTGAACAGAAGTCTAAATTTCGGTCATCGGTGATGTGAGAGACATGGCGGCTGATAACAAATGCACCATTCAATTCAATTCGGAACTCTCAAACTGCAAAACACTCCGATCACACAGGGCACTGCGTCACAAAGCAGCGTGCACCACCGGACACCACATCACCATTCCCCTGGCAAAGTTCGCAGCTCCCGCACTGCCCAGCGCCGCCATCAGCAGTTTTACACCGGCGAACAGGCGATAGTTTCCAGTCGGGTGGCCCTCTTCACATTCCTGCCTTGCACCTACCCCTCTCCCTCCCCCTCTCTCTCTCTCGAACCCCGCTCGGAGCCGGGAGCCCTGCGGGAGCCGGCCGAAAAGAAAGCTGGCGCGCCCGCCCGGCCGCCAGCCATCAGAGTGGAAGATGACCCTTGTGATTCAAAGAGGTGTGAAACGGCCGCCTGTTCGGCGCCAGCTGCTGTGTCGGGCGGGACGGGACGGGACGGGAGGGGGACGGGAGGGGGACGGGATGGGACGGAACCCGCACGGCCAATCGCTCCCCGGCCTTTTATCCTGGAAAAGGGGGCGATTGAAGAGCGGCTTTATCGGTGACCGGCGCGCGGCTGACGGCCGCTGAACAGCTGAAGAGATTAACATTGAACACCCTCTGCTGCCTGCTAACAAGCGGTACAGGTTGTAGCCTGAACAGCCGCCGCCGGATCAGGGATCTCCCGGATTGTCGGCTTGCATGGCGCTGCCGGCGCCGGGCGCGCCGCTGTGGTGATATGGTGAGAAGTCGGCTCAAGTGTCCCCACTCGGCGCTGAGCTGCTCTCAGACCGCCACCCCTCAGCTGCCACAGTCCACACGACCAATGAGCCACTCAGCCCGACTCGGTCGCCCGCTCTTTATTCTGCGGGTCTAAAGATAGACATAAGAAGGCCATTATAGTCTCGATTTGCAGTAACTGCCGACGTTCGCCGTTACGGGAACATTCAGGGCCTAAATGTGCTAACTATGAGATGAAGAAACAAGGGTAAACGGGGTTATCGTATCATGGGGCGGTCATGTATTGGATTTGGGATTTCATCCTTACAAGTGGCTTATATGTGGGTTGACGGTCTAGCGGTATACAACGTATACCTAGTTATAAACAGAAGGCACGCAGCATGCCGAATAAAAATAACGGTAGCCTTACTTTATGCAACTTTGAAGTCCTTATACCACTCACCGAAGTCGTTCAAGAAACAGCTCTACAAAGTTTGAAACGAATATACCAGGAGTTAGTGGTTGTTTATGACACCTGTCACATGATGGTTACTGGGTAAGGAAAAGTCTGATGGGACAATGCAATGTTTAAATTTGTAAGTTTTACTTTCATTGACAGAATAGCTCGAGCTCTCTACTGCGACACCGCTGCACGCGCCCCTCTCTACTGCGACACCGCTGCACGTGCCCCTCTCTAACTGCGACAAACCGCTGCACTATGCCCCTCTCTACTGCGACAACCCGCTGTCACGATCTGCATGCGCCCCTCTCTACTGCGAACACCGCTGCACGTGCCCCTCTCTACTGCGACACGCTGTCACGTCCCCTCTCTTACTGCGACACCGCTGCAACGTGCCCTCTCTAATGCGACACCGCTGGCAACGCGCCCCTCTCTACTGCGACAACCGCTGCACGTGCCCTCTCTAACTTGCGACACCGCTTGCACGTGCCCCTCTCTACTGCACAACCGCTGCACGCGCCGCTCTCTAACTGGCGACACCGCTGGCACGCGCCCTCTCTAAAACTTGGCGACACTGCTGCACGTGCCCCTCTCTATCTGCGACAACCGCTGCACGTGCCCTCTCTACTGCGACACCGCTGCACGCGCCCCTCTCTACTGCGACAAATACGCGCAGTGCCCCCTCTCAACTGCGACAAGGACGCTGCACGTGCCCCCTCTCTAACTGCGACCAGGCCGCTGCACGTGCCCCTCTCTACTGCAACACCACTGCACGTGCCCCTCTCTACTGCAACACCGCTGCACGTGCCCCTCTCTACTGCAACAACCGCTGCAACGTGCCCCTCTCTACTGCGACACCCGCTGCATCCGCGCCCACTCTCTACTGCGACAGCCGCTGCACGTGGCCCCTCTCTACTGCGACAACCGCTGCACGTGCCCCTCTCCTAACTGCGACAAAACGCTGCACGTGCCCTCTCTAATCTGCGACAACCGCTGCACGGCGCCCCTCTCTACTGCGACACACGCTGCCGCGCCCCTCTCTACTGCCGACAACACCGCTGCCGTGCCCCTCTCTACTGCGACAACCGCTGCTACGTGCCCCTCTCTACTGCGACAACCGCTGCACGCGCCCCTCTCTAACTTGCGACATGCGCGCACGGCCCGCTTCTCTACGGAGCAGACAACCGCTGCGCGTGCCCCTCTCTAACTGCGCACCGCTGCCGTCCCCTCTCACTGCGACAGACCGCTGCACGTGCCCCTCTCTACTGCGACTCGCTGCACGCGCCCCCTCTCTACTGCAACACCCCAGGGACGTAGCCAAGGGGGGGCACGGGGGCATGGCCCCCCTCCCCCTGAGCGAAATAAATTCACAACTAGATAGAATGAGATTCTCTGAAAACCCGACCTACCCCCCCCTTCCCCCGATCAGCAAAAATATGGCTGAGCGAGCAAAATGTGATTTGCATACTAGATAGTGAGATTTTAGGAGCAAAATGAGATTTTTTCCGACGTGGCCCCTCTCTACTGAGCAACATCCGCTGGCTACGTGCCCCTCTCTACTGCGACACCGCTGCACGTGCCCCTCTCTACTGCAACACCGCTGCACGTGCCCCTCTCTACTGCGACACCGCTGCACGCGCCCCTCTCTACTGCGACACCGCTGCACGTGCCCCTCTCTACTGCAACACCGCTGCACGTGCCCCGCGTTTTGAACGTAGATCTGACAGCGAACGACGTAGACTCGGCGTGGAACAGCAGGGGCGCTATATGGTCTCTGAACGTCTACAATGCCGATGTTATGCCGATAAATTAGCAGTCCGTGTACGTTCCAACCTGCTTATTTTACGATTATATAACGTGATACTTTGTTCGCGACCAGGGTCCCCTGGTAAGATTGTACGGCGGTCGTCCGTCATGTGCATTGTGACAAGACAGTGAGAAGATCGTCGGTAAAAAATGAACAGAATAGGACCCACACTGGAATCCCTTGAAAAGCACCTCGTGAATGCGGAAAAGAAAGAGAGCCATCCCATACGACCTGTTGTCGAATCCGATCGTAAACTTCAAACTATTGTAGATAGAGACGGTAATTTTCCGCTTTTGCCGGGCGGAACCGGGCATTAATTAAGGGGAATATTTATTCTTGTAGTGGTTTAGAACTGAGATAGCCATCATCAATATCGTTGGACCGTTACTGCAAACTTAAAAAGTATAGATTACTTAAATCAATTTTCCCAAAAACTTAACCGTTTTCCAAGCAGTTTAATTTTGTATTTGCAAAAGGGGTCTATACAAGTGCCGCTGCTGACTTGGCTGACAGCCTCTTCAAGATTGTTTAATCCTTGGAGAAAAACGACTTGTACAGGGTTGTATCACAAAACCTGGCTGGATTACACATGCTGAAAACGAGTTTGGTACGATAACAAAAAACTTGCTTGTATTCAACGTCATCCATGCATATGTCAAATGCAAAGATTATAATTATTCTCTAAAGCTCTATGTTGATTTTAATCAGCAACAAGGGGCCTTCAGTAAAAGGAAAGTTTTAAAAAATCGTCGAATTTTCACTTGGCGGCTCTAAGTCTGATCAATGCAAGACCAAAGAAATTTCCACGAAGCCATTTTAAGGCAAGGACAGCCTCCAGCCCGAAACACAACTTTGAGCTTAACGAAGAAGTTTCTCCTAGAAGGGCTGAAGACATTGAAGGTGCCATTGAAGTGCATTGAATGGTGCGCCGTCAGCTGCTCGGGCATCATGGCCCCTTTGGTTCGAGGACTACGCCGGCCGCAACGCAGAACAGTGAATGCAAAATATACGCTGCATCGTCAGAGCGGTTCCTGGCGGCCATGCAGCAGAGATGCGCGGATACCTACGCTACACCCAAGTGGTTTCAGCAGGATGGCGCGACCCTATGCGCAGCCGCGACCAATCCAGCTGATCCAGTGAGCACTTCGGGGCGCGCGTGATCTCGCGCAACACCCCCACCCCTGGCCGGCCAACTCCCCCGACCTCAGTCCCCTCGAACTATTTATGTGGGGACACCTGAAGGGAATGGTCTGCAAGAAGAACCACGAACCCTGAAGCAGTTGAAGAGGGCAGTGGGAGCTGCTGTGCAAGCCCTCTCCGCCGACACGTGCCGAAGAGCGGCAATAGAACCTCCGGCCGCAGGCAGAAGCTGAGGTCGCCCGAAACGGACGCATCCGTAACATGTCCCTGTAGGCGACTGGATAGTAAGAGAGGTGTGCTCAGGACGTGTGCTGAATAAATCTCCATGAAATTCTGCATTTTTGTGGTATTCGACTCCATGCCTGGAGCACTTGTTTGGCACCGATAATTAATAAATTCAAATGTGTCAGTGTTTTGTGAACATCCTGTATTTATCGGAACCTTGGCTGGGTTTACCTGCTGCGAGTAGGTCGATACACAAAAAACTGCTTGTATTCAAGTCATACCAGCAATTGTCCCTGCAAAGATTATAATTATTCTCTAAAGCTCTATGTTGATCAATAATGACGTCATTGTCTCAAATTTAACAAACTTTATTTTCATTAAGTAAAGTGACTTTCCGAGAGATAAAAACAATACCATCGTTTTCAGCAGCACTTACTTCATATTTTGTACTACAACTGGCGTGTATTTGACAACATTCATGCAAGGTGAAACATTCCCTTAGGTGGTCGCGCATGGCGAGGGTTTGCAAACCAAATACGAAGGTTGACTTCAGCCCCCCCCCCCCGATTAAACAAACGCAACGTAGCGACAAGCGAAAAACGGTGTTAGATATCTCGAGACAAGCTCTATCGAAAGTGTACCGGTCTTTTTATGTCAGGTCAATATTGAGGTCACCAGAGGTCGTCAAAAGTCAGATTTTCCCGTCTTCGATCCAGAGACCCCAAAATATATCATGAGCTATGATAGGTAGGAACAAACAAAACAAAAACCATGTAAAGCCCTTGAAAGAAGTGTTATCACCAGCGTGTCGTCAAATTTTATTTCAGTATAATAATCTAGGTTCCAGAGGTCATCAAGGTCCATTTTTTTTTGCAAAGCTGTTTTCGCAAACATCATTTTATCTAAAATAAAGATAGAGTGATAATTTTAAGACAATCGTGTTTCTCTCATTAGGGCGCTTCGAAATAATATTAATGTAGACCAGGTTAGGTCAAATTAAGAATTTGACCTCAGGCTAAAGTCATGTAGTGACCCCAGTAATTTATGCTGCATATGGGACGACGTGTCTAGATGAGACAAACATATTAGTATCAATTTGACTGCTCTATCTGCATTCTGTCAATAGTAATTATATAAAACAAAATGTGTTGGTGACCTCGGATGACCTCAGTTGACCCTGTAAGGTCACTGAACACAAATCGCACCTGGATCATCATTAATGGCCTATGATAACATGATCCAGAAGGAATTGGGCGGCAATCATGCGTATCCTCGGAAAAGGAAGCATTTTAATATTTCCCCATTGATTTATAATGGGTAGGTCACGAAATTGACCCGACCTTAGGTCAGCGATATAACAAAAATATCCGAGAGGTACGAATTATACATAGGTGCCTATGGCCTTATGAAATCCTGTCAGCATGGAAACGATCGGCTAAAAACTGTGACTGTGGTATGACCGCAATCTTGTTTGAGGTGGGGTCACGTAACTTGATTTGATATGACCCGAGGTAAAAAGCAAAGTAACTAAAACGGAGTTCATTTCTGGAATAAGTTGAACAGACACTCGAGTGACCGATGCCCAAAGTTCGGGCTTCACCCTGGACCCAGTGTGATTGCTTGCGCCACCAGCCCGGTTCTCACCCATTACCGAGTTTGGCGCGTCCACGGCACTGGCGGGTTCGAGGGAGACTGACAAATCTCGGTCAGCTCTGAAGGTATTCACTCGGTGGTGCTGATTTCGGCTGAATACAGATGCTGCGATTGACTACGATCTGGTTGGTGTCCTACTCAATGCATGGCAATGCCCAAGAATATGCAGGACAGCTCAGCACCAGGAGCAGTCAGCTGGTCGTCACTCCCCCATCCCTTGAGTTTGACCCTGCCGAGTGCTGGCCGTGCTGACCCTCCACCGGTCCGGCATCCCATCTGATCCCACCGCCTCAGTCGTCTGGGGCGTCCGGCGTGTCCCACCACCGGTCCCACATCCCACCTGATCCCACCGCCTCAGTCATCTGGGGCGTCCGGCGTGTCCCACCACCGGTCCGGCATCCCACCTGATCCCACCGCCTCAGTCGTCTGGGGCGTCCGGCGTGTCCCACCACCGGTCCGGCATCCCACCTGATCCCACCTCGTCAGTCGTCTGGGGCGTCCGGCGTGTCCCACCACCACCGGCTGGACGTCCGGCATGTTTGAGTAGTGTTGCCTCGCGACGCTGCCGCAAGGATCGCTCGATCAGTGGTTGTCCCGGATCAATCTTACCGAATGTCGCGAATGGGTCAGTACAGCGTTCCGTGAATGGAGTGCTCAGAATGCCACAGGAAACCACAGCGTTTGGTTGATCCAATCTCATTACTGAGATAGCACAGCCGGGAGAACGCCAGGCTGAAGATCGGGATCTCCCCGGCTTGATCCAGAGTTTAAAGTTTTGCAGGCCGGCGCACCAATATACCAGTACGGTATTGGTAAGATTGGGTGCGATCACACCACAGTGGTGACATTGGGCCACGGTCTGTGGATGTCGTCACGAGTCATACCAGGGGTATTTGGAAAGTGTAGCCTCGCACATCAGAGTTCACACTCATGCATCACAGAAGTAGTGTGCGATGTTATTGTGTTTTCTGGAAGTTAATGAACATGGATTGTACGACAGAAAAAGAATTGTGCCAAACATCGTTCTGAAGTCCTAGTCGATCAGCGATCGCGATCAGGAGGTCGCCAATATTGGACGCTGCGCTGAGGTCACTGTGTGACTTAATCTTGTCGAATCTTCCAACAGGCGTATATTGGTCATGTTATACATAATTGCAGGGACGTCGCCACACAAATTCGAGTGGGGTCAGCCAGGTAGGTATTCGGGGACAGCTAGGTTTCTTCCTCCCATATGGATTAATTTCAATCCTACTAATCAGGGAGTCAGATCCAGACCGAAGCGATCCTGAGGGTCAGGCCAACCAGCCCCCCTCCCGATTGCAAGGTTCCTGCATTATTGCTTTCACCCACATGATGAATGGAATTGGATAGTCGTTCATGAACATTTGTGGCAAGTCTTTTTTTCTCTCTTTTTTATCATGGCTGTTGCATTGTTTTGCAATCCTGTCCCAGTAAGGTTATATAATAATTATATAATAATAATGTAAGAACATGCTTGTGGCAAATTCGTCTGACATATCCAGCATCCTGTTTGTCTAATATGCTAAATAATTTCGAAGGACTTGGTGCACTCCCTACCTTTGGTGATTCTCGACTCGCTGCAAGTACCTGAATCACGTGAAGGAATGCACATTCCGAACGAAGGCAAAATCCAACAAATCTGGTGCCAGCCTCGGCTTTTACTTCGTCTGAGAGCATACAAACTGCCATAGAGCCCCATCATATGACTTGTGGTAGACAGGAACGTCGGGAGTGGGTTACCCCCTACCCTCCCGGGTGGGGTGAGGTGGGGGTGGGGGTGAGGAACGCCATCTGGGAGATGGCGTAGACGCGTACCGCCCGCGGCAGCCGCTGCAAGACATCAACGCCCCGTCCGCGAGACCGCGAGACCGCGAGACGCTTATGTTTAATGCAACGACCACAGCCATTTATCCTATTACCCTCTCTAATGAGGACAAATTTGGCGCAGAGGCAGGTGCTGGCGCCATTCGCGTGGTCGTGCTGCAGACGCGCGCCCGCGCTCCCGCCTCTCAGCCAGGCGCACGCCGGCACCGCCATTTGCATACAATCAGCTGTTGCAGCCGGAGTGGGATGCGGCGGCGCTGTCTGCAGGAGTTAGGACTCGGCTCTGCTCCTGATGACCCGGTCGCTGCTCTGGACTTTGGCGTGTAATTAGTGGGCGGAGCTCGGGCCGGCGCCCGTGGCGGCGGCGGCCACTCGCCCAGCACCTTATGAAGCATTGTTGTCGCCTCAGTGTGCGGTTTATGTCCGTCATAGCTGGGGTGGTAGTGGCACGCCTCACGCCACCGGCTGCTACGTGACGGCCCCCGGGACCTATGAAGCGCCTGGGCCTTCCGAGTCCCCACGGACCCCGTGGAACCCCCATGCGAATCAACAGCACCCTCCATCACACGGTCACATTGACTCCCTCGTCATACGCTCGCACAAAGCCACACCGGAAAACGCATCTGGAACGCGGTCATATCAACTGACGCGCCCACTGCAGTCCCCCCGCTCGCCGGCCGCGTCCTGGGGTGATATTCACACACCGACCCGGCCGCTCCGACCGCGGCGCCGCCGACCACGGCGCCGGATGCGGTCAGGCCGACCGATTGATTGTCTGATTCGGCTGACGGCGCGATCAGGCCAGGGGCTCGTCTGCATCACAAAGACCCGCCCCGATCAGCGCATCGGGGGCCGGCCTGCCGGCGCCGATTTTGTTTTGGCCGGCGCCCTCCACGCGCCCCCGATTGACTGCGGGTCGGAGCGCAGAGGCGGCTCCAGGGAGATATAAAGGGAGGACGGCGGTTTGGATACGGAGGATCGTCAGATGATGCGTATAAATTATGCAGTCATATCACGGAGACTGGCGGGAATGAATGCCAGATGTGTGTGTGTTACAATATCGCACCCCGCCCTGGCGCCGCCCCTGCGGGTCCAGCAGAGGGGACGGAGCACAATCGCACCTCAATCACGTCCCTGCTGGCCGGCGCGCTCTAGCCACGCTCTCATCTCCATGACAACGGAGTACTCGTTAGAGAGTCCTTCTGCCTGACTGGCTCCGCTGGCAGGGCAGGGGAGGAAGCCAGTGGAATAAATCGCTAATCAGCTGCCCAACATCGGACCAGTTACCTTTGTGGAACCCTGAACCCCGAGGCCCGAACACATGGGAAACCCTGCTGATGACAGAGGGGAACAAACAAACACACACACACACACACACACACACACACACACACATACACACACACGGCACATGTGACATGGGTCGACAGATAAAAGTCGGTACTGTGGAGATGTTTTCGGAAGTAAGAAGACAGCTGTTGCATTCTGCCCAGTGATTACATGGCTTGGTGCTAAACTGCGCCGGTTATAACAAAGCGATGTCTGCAGATTGCCATGTGATTTCACGGCTTGATTTCGGTTAGTGTACACCAGTGAAACACAGTGTCGCGATTCGAGACAAATTGGCACAGTGCTCACTCGTTTGATCAGCTCGCTGCCGATCCACGCCGATTGAGCCGCGGCCCAATAAATGGCCGTTTAATTGGATCCGGCTTGAGACGGGGACTGAGACGAGACGGGACCTGAGACGGAGCCGACTTGGTGACCTTTGCGCGACACCGGGACGAGCAACGGCTATAATTACACCGGCCAGTTGGAGAAACTGACCTTCTGAAGCGATACGGACTGAATAGAAACTGCGACTCCACGATGTAGCTGCGAGTTCGATGTGTGCGGCGGTTGGTGTGGGCGCTGCCAAAGCCGGTATCCTGGGATATACAGCCGTTAAGTTATAATTGACGCTGTATTGGGAACTTGACAGGATACTGAGCTTCGTAGAAGAGCAGTCAATGTAAGTCAGCTTGCCAGTGTTAAACTTGGTGCCATAAGTTTTCAGCTCCATTGAGGGCAGAACTTGTATTTGCGCCTCGGCGCATGAACTCCAAATATCACCATCAACCTTTATTTCATTTTCCACATAGGATATCCCACAGTTTAAGTTATCGCTGTCTCTGCGTGGATTAGTTGAGTGATGCCGAACGACACAGTCGCTGAACTCCATTTGCAGAATGAGCCAATATTGGAGTAATCACCGCATAACTTGCTGCGTGATGCATGATGAAAATGGCAGGCGCTCCGTTCTGATTCAATAGAACCGCTTGTAGACGGAATGCAGGCTCATGGCTACAGTCTCCGGATCCAAAGTCAACAGTCGGTTATTCGTGGTATATAAATATAGTGCACCCGCATGAATAATGCATTCCTTATTTCAGTTGCTTGGTGTCTGAGATACTTTAATGTAACAATTACATATTTTAATGTTAAAATTGTCACAACAATTTCCGAAATTAACCAAATAATTATTTTCAGCCAATAAATCACATTACTGGTTGAAAGGTTGGGCTGGTATTATGTGATGTATTCACCCCTCCAATTAACCCAAACGAACGGCCCACATTCGCTTGCGCTGCCCTCCCTCTGTTTTTGTTACGCCCTGATGCTCCGGTATCGAGACATCGGCCACCTCTTCCCTCCACCAATGTTACTAAATTCCCCTTTATGGGCGCCAGTGCTCCACGCCAAATTAAATCTCCGGCCTCCCGGACGCGGGCGGCGGCGGGGCAGGCAAACACTTGTGCCCCTTTGTTCCAACGTCGCCCCGGCGGCGCTCCGGAGCCGAGGCGGGAGATAGCTCGTGGCGTCATTCTTCTCAATGCGCCACAGTAGATAATCGATAGACGTGCTCGCTCCCCCTGTTCGCCGCTACTCGCGACTTTTGCCGCCGCCTTCCGCCGCCGCGCCGTTCGCCGCTCCGCCCTGCCCCCGTCGCCGGCCCGTCGCCGGCCCGTTGGGTCCCGCCGGGGCCGTTGCGGCGGTTGGAGTGGTCGGTGGTGTCGGTCCGACGGGGCCGCCACGTCCATCAGCACCTGAGAAAGCGTCAGCTCCGACTGACAGCGGTTGGCGCGCGCTCACATGCCCGCCGCGCTTAATGAGATCATTAGTGTTCGGCTTTTCATAAGGGAGGGAGGGAGTGCCGGCTCAATGAGGCGAGTACGGAGGAGATGTCAAGGAGAAAAAAACGACACGGAAATATATTGTAATTGATTAGAGTGAGTTAATCTTTACGAGTTAAAAAGTGTATCTTCTAAAAGCATGCAAATGTAATTCATTCATTCAAGTATATTAAAGGTATTCCTTCTCCGCAGGCTGCTGGGGCCGAAGCAACCCGCTTTTCGCCAAAGCCAAGACGAGCGTGACTCTGCCGTGCTTGGGTCCGACCGGCCTCGACCGGGACCAGGTGTCAGAAGTCACCTGGCTCTGCTATGGCTGCAATGGAGAGCATCATCGTGTCAAGCAGAGGCGGCCATCGAGACGCCGCCTGCCTGACTGGCAGGCCGGCGTCACCACCGTCTTCCACAAGCACGGCCGCGTCCGCCTGCTGGACGAGGCGCTCTCGCTTCAGTACGAGCCGGTGGAGGTCAAGGACAGTGGCGAGTACGTGTGCAAGGTCAACGGAAAGGTCGCCGGCAGCGGGCTCGTTGAACTCATCGTGCAGGGTGAGTAGGTGTTTACGAACCTCCGTCCATATGTATGTCAGCGTACGTCCTGATCAGCATAGGTCGTGATTTTAAGGTCCTGGGTCATTAGGTGATCTTTGAGGTCATGCTAAGGACCCGGATGTAATCAAAATCGTAAATGCGTAGAAATTGAAATTAATCTAGCTAGAATCGTGAATGAGAATAGGACAATGCAAAATTGATGCTAAATTTGCAATTAGCGTAACATGTTCTAAAAACTTTCAAAATAAAAAAGGTCAACTCAGTTCATCCGAGGTCAGTGAACTCGGCTGACCTGACCTGCCACACGACCCCAGTGGAACATATAATAGTGGAGCAGCTAATAACGTAAGATAGATGTCGAATTTGACATCATCAGCGTCACAGAATGCCCAAGAAAAAGCCAGTTACCAAACAATTCATCGCAGGTCATCAGAGGTCATTGACCTAGGTTGACCTCTGAAAACATCAACCGAGGTCACGATATTGGTGGAAATAATAACTTTCGCCTGGTAGCACCTGAGCAATATGATCATGAATAACAAACACTTGGAAACTCATCGAGTTACAAACATCGATACAACGGGACTCGCTGCGCCTGACATGACCTTGGAAACAAGTCATATGTCACGGTCAGTGGGTGTTAGATGTTGAAAATATCAGAGAGTGTGTCAAATTTCTACAAAAAAGTGCTGAAAATTGAACTGCAATCGGTTGATAACTACGCGAGTTAATACAAGAAAACGAGGGGTGATATCTCCTTGCACTGGCGAGGGTTAATGTCCGACAATGCAGCTAGCAAAGCGGATATTTCTTCACATTCCTTTGATCCTCGTTCATTGCGCTCTTTCAATTCGTCGCCACAAGCTAGTGGAGCCCACTTCTTTATGCGGTCATAAAACAACCCTCGCAGACCACTGACGTTATCTATACTAGTTTGAGACCGCCGACATCAGCTGTACTACATTCCTTTCAGAGACGATTGGCGACGACCACCTAACATACCTAAACCTGCATTCTTGCGGAATATGGCATGTGGAGCTTGGTGTGCTGGCTAAATGAGTTTCTAGCCAGGCAGACTGCAAATAGCATGAGTCCTTGACATTTGACATGCAAAGCAATAAAGGGGATGTTTCACTTTTCGGAAAGTTGTAAATTATAGACACCCGTTGTAGCAAAAAAAAAATGCACCCTAAGTGCTGCTGAAAACCATGGTGATACTTGTTCCTCGAAAGGTTTCTTCACTTTTTATGTCATTTGGGACAATAACATCATTATTGAGCTATAAAGAGCTATAGAGAATAGGCACCATTTTTTGCAGACAATTTTGGTGACTTGAATACAAACAAGTGTTTTGTTATCGTACTCGCAGCAAGTAGTTCAGCCAAGGTTCGAGAAAAACAAGTAGTTTTCTCCCAAGACCAGCAATCTTGAAGTGGCTGTCAGCCAATTAGCGGTGGCACTTGCATAGTCCCCTCTTGTAGTTGTGAATGCAATTGCTTAAACAATTTTGTGTTTATACTGAATGGTTTAAGTTTTTGGGAAAAAAATGCTAAGCTAAAATTATGTCTTTCAATAACGGCCAAAAATATAATTAATCTCAGTTAAAACAAATGCAAATGTAAAACATCTTAAGTGGTGCCAGAGGCCGCAGCCATGGAAGGGGGGCGACCCCCCTCCCTTACGGGTCAATAGATACTATGACGTGTATCTTTTAAAAGTTGTTCTTAAGTTGGATATGCATTGCACAATGGGGTTCAATGGGTAGCAATGGGTTTGAAGTGAATTCGTGTGTTCTGTTATAAGCGGATCTACCTAAGTATGCCACGACATCCTGGCATTTACCTTGAGTGTATTGCTGACAATTTTACTGAAGACAAACACCAGCATGGCTGCTAGGAAAGTGATTCTCTATTTGACCTTTTCTTGAACTATGCAATATGTCTGACATTTGTGCCGAAACGGAACTAAAATACCTTTCTGTCCACCTCGTTGTCATTTGCGTAACTTTGTTATTCTTCGCCGAAGAGTTTATCACTTGTATCGTCTGGCAGCGGTCACGATTGTGCTTGTATAAAAAGCCCACCGGCCACGCCTGTCCACGGGGATGCTAAACCCGAACTGAATATTGATTATATTGATTAATGAATATCGACATTGTTTTGGATACATTATTCTTATGATTTGTATTGGGATCAGCTGTGCAGCTTCACTTGGTAGCATGCACATGTACTGTACATTGATCAAAAGAGACCCAGGATCCAAAATGATTTATTTTCAAACCCCGAAAAATTAACTAGGGTCCTACTGGATCTTACGAAGAGTCGCAAAACTTATATTGATACTAGTGGATCATTCGATGAATTCGAGCCGGAGATCTCGCATCCAGTAGGATATCGCAATCAAACTTCACAATGGGTGGATCTACATTCCATCAAAATCTGTTTTGAACAGTATCGCATGATAAGTTTGCAGAGTGGTGATCGTATATCACGACCAATTTAAAAACGAATATACGAATCGATCAGATTAATTGGAAGTCGATAGTGACTTTCTTTTATTCTCAAAATTAGTGTTTCAAAATTAGTGGCTCATATGGGTGCATTGTATTACCAGCTGATCATCAGACAAAAGTTAGGTATCGAATATAAAATTCCTGTGAATTCATCAACACAATATGTATTTAATATCATAAATACCTATGGAGCCCTCAACGCTTTAATACATTCAGGGTCTCAGCAGACCTGGGATTGGATTCCAAGTTGGATTCCAAGATATTTTTGGGATGGGCACGCTGCACATTTCCCAATTTCTGCCGCGAATATGCCGCAAACGTCGCGATAATGCCCCGTTGTGTTGCTGTCTGGAGCAGGGCGAACACTCGACCGAACCAATATTGCACACAGCACGTGCCGACTGCAGACCGCCTGACGTACAATTGGCTGCACTCGGAATCGTGTGCTGTACAGGAGGCAGTGAATGTCAGAATACATCACGATACAAGGGTATCCGTGAGATTTACATAACAGTCGTGGTGGCCAGACGTGATGAGAAGGATAAGCGAAAGGCAAGATATTTCCTGGAATTTGCATGCAATTGAATGTTCAGTGAAGGTGCATATCCCTCTGGAAAAGTACACGAGGTTTCCAGAAAGAAAAATATTAACAAATGGAAAACTGTGACATGATACGAATTCATGCATGGCACAAACTAAAAACGTGTTTTTATGAAACCGTAAGTGGTAGATTATATTACTATTGTTTCTGCTAGTTGTTGTGCTCATATAAATACAGACGAAGAATAATTATTATCCACTTATGGCTGTTCAGCATAGTCCCAAAGACTTCGACTTCTTCTATTTCTATCCATTTCAACATCGACTTCGACGTTGGAACTATCGACTTTAAACGTTGGAACTATCGACTTCTAACGTCGGAACTAGCCATGGCCCACTAAGTGAAGTGCTGCATGTGTGCTGTTGTGCTGTGTGCGCTCTTCACTAAATGCTGCAGCTAAGTGGCACTTTTGTGCCTGTAGTGCTTACAGTGCCTATAGTGCTTACAGTGCCTACAGTGGCTGACTGAGTGGTTCGCCCGAGCGCTTTCGCATCCGAAGCATACGCGATGCTTTAGGGAACCACCAATACACAATCTTGACGATCACGAGTCCAGGACTCTTTAAAAAATGCAGCTGAGCTCTGGCAGACCGAAGCAACCCTAATTCCAGCAACTGTTTTACAGGCTCTAATGAAAATCGAACGGTCCTCCTCGATGTGCCCTGGCGGTCTGACCGTGCCAATTATAGACACCGCCTATAAGTGCCGGTCCTAATGCGGCACGGCGGGGTGCCATAATTGGCACCTGCGTCCCTAACATTTGCATATGCCGTGTTTGCATATGACCTTGCCTCCCCGCGATCCATTGCCTGCACATCACCGCGCCGTGTCGCGCTGCAATACGACCTCATCAAGTGGACTTAGCACATGTAGTGCCGCCGCAATCAGAGCAATATGTCATAGAGCGAGATCAGGGAATCTGTGACTTTTGTTATGCAGTGTTGGCCCTGCGGCGCTGCGGAAAACGAAGAAGTTATTATCGGTCGCTGAGCTGCCCCGGGGCTGATCGTGGCGATGCATGCCTATTGGCTGCGGGAGGGAGGGGAGGGAGGGGAGGGGTGTCTCTCGAGCAACAATGATCGATACGATGCTCAGCGTTTGACGCACGACATGGTATGTACTCGCTAAGTCCATCGTCGATAGATTTGTGTGCGCCGGTTCGTGTGATTGGTGATTGTAATAATAAATTGGGCATTTCTGGTAGAGGGTTATCATACTGCAAATAACTTGGCTCGGTCATTCCGAAGAAAGCCGCGTATCCGCGAACTTATACTACCGTCACGCAACGAATGCCGGGCCTGCGAAGCTTCTGATGTAGCTGCTAGTCGCCCACGCCATGCCGTGCCCATTTACAGTAGCGGATCTAGGTTTCGAGTTTGGGGGATTTCGCTCCGCTTCGTCAGCGAGAGAAAAGTTCGCAAAGAGTCGGTGAGCGAGGCAGTGCCACCAAAGAAAAGAAACGTGTTGAGCGACGGGAAAGTGCCCCACTGTCAGCGATGAGTTGTTGAGCGGTGGTGAGCGGAGGGGTAAATGACGACTTCCCGGAACACAAATCAGATCGTCCGGGACCAGTTTCGAGGTAAAAAAATACATTTGCCTACCGAATTTCTCTTTTTGGGAAGAGGGTGCAATTGGCCGTTTTGTCTTACGTAGTTCCGCCACTGCCTGTTTACCCAGTATGCACTGTACGATATACACTACACGGAATTTATCACTACATGGTATACACTACACAGCATACACTTAACGAAATCCACCGCACAATATCCACTATACGATATACACTTTGCGCCATGTTGTAAAAACTTTACAGTATACCTACACTATACAGTATAAAGTGCACACTGAGGCTTAATATGTACGGTGCATGACGCTGATGCTGCACATCAGTGACGTAAGTAAACCGTCTATTGTAAGGCCGCAACATCAGTGACGTCAGTGAGCGGCTCACTAACGCTCACTGTGAGCCGTCTCGTGCAGGGACGCAGCGGAGGCGCTTTGAAGCGGGGAAGTCGGCCGGCAGAGAGTCGATTGCCGGTAGACGGGGCACTCAAGATGTCCCGAGCCGCCACATGGACAGATATACATAGTGCCCTGATCCACCACATGGGCATTGGACAGATATTGTGCCGGACATGGCGTCTCTGGCCGTCACATGGACAATATGACCCCGAGCTGCGGCCGAGAGACCCGGTTCGACAGCCTGCGGCGTACCTTCGGCCCCGGTATTGAGCTGTGTCTGTGTCAGCCGTGTGTGTCTGTGTCTGTGTCTGAGCTGTGTCTGTGTCAGCCCGGTGTGTCTGTGTCTGTGTCCTGAGCTGTGTCCTGTTCAGCGGTGGTGGCCTGTGTCTGTATCTGAGCTGTGGTCTGTGATCCAACCGTGTGGTGTCTGTTGTCTGTGTCTGTGTCCTGAGCTGTGTCGGTCGGCCCGTGTGTGTCCCGTGCTGTGTCTGAGCTGTGGTCTGTTGTCGGCCGTGTGTGGTCTGTGTCCTGTGTCTGAGCTGTGACTGTGTCAGCCGTGTGTGTCTGTGTCTGTATCTGGCTGTTTGTCTGTGTCAGCCGTGTGTGTCTGTGTCTGTGGTCTGAGCTGTGTCTGTGTCAGCCGGTGTGTCCCTGTGTCTGTGTCTGAGGCTGTGTCTGGTCAGCCGGTAGTGTTCGTGTCTGTGTCTGAGCCTGTGTCTGTGTCAGCCGTGGCGTGTCTGGTGTCTGTGTCTGTGTCTGAGCTGTGTCTGTGTCGGCCGTGTGTGTCTGTGTCTGTGTCTGAGCTGTGTCTGTGTTCAGCCGTGTGTGCTGTGTCTGTGTCCCTGAGCTGTGGTCTGTGTACAGCCGTGTGTGTCTGTGTCTGTATCTGAGCTGTGTCCTGCGCTGTGTCCTGTGCTGTGTCCTGCACTCTGTCCTGCACTGTGTCCTGCACTGTGTCCTGCGCTGTGTCCTGAGCTGTGTCTGTGTCAGCCGGTGTGTCTGTGTCTGTGTCTGAGGCTGTGTCTGTGTCAGCCGTGTGTTTCTGTGTATGTTATCTGAGCTGTGTCTTGTCAGCAGTGGTGTGTCTGTGCCTGGTGTCTGTGTCTGAGCTGTGTCCCTGTGTCGCCGTGTGTGTCTGTTCTGTGGTCTGAGCTGTGTCTGTGTCAGCCGTGTGTGTCTGTGTCCTGTGTCTACGCTGGTCTGTGTCAGCCGGTGTGTCTTGTCTGTGTCTGAGCGTGTCTGTATCGGCCGTGTGTGTCTGTGTCTGTGTCTGAGCTGTGTCCTGTTCAGCCGTTGTGTGTCTGTGTCCTGTTCTGATCTGTTCTGTGTCAGCGTGGTGTGTCTGTGTCTGTGTCTGTGGTCCTGAGCTGTGTCTGGTGTGGCGTGTGTTCCTGTGTCTTGTATGAGCTGTGTCCCTGTGTCAGCCGTGGTGGTGTCTGTGCTGTGTCTGAGCTGTGTCTGTGTCAGCCCGGTGTGTTCTGTGTCCTGTGTCTGAGCCTGTGTCTGTGTCGGCCGTGTGGTGTTCTTGTGTCTGTGTCTGACTGTGTCCTGTGTCGGCGTGGTGTGTCTGTGTCCTGTGGTCCTGAGCTGTGTCTGGTCAGCACGGTGTGTCTGTGTCTGTGTCTGAAGCTGTGTGTGTCAGCCGTGTGTGTCTGTGTCTGGTATCTGAGCTGTGTTGTGTCAGCCGTGTGTGTCTGTGTCTGTGTCTGTGTCTGAGCTGTGTCTGTGTCGGCCGTGTGTGTCTGTGTCTGTGTCTGAGCTGTGTCGTGTCTGTGTCTGAGCTGTGTCTGTGTCTGAGCATGTGTCTTTTGTCGGCCGTGTGTGTCTGTGTCTGTTGTCTGAGCTGTGTCTGTGTCCAGCCGTGTTGTCGTGTATGTGGTCTGAGCTGTGTCTGTGTCAGCCGGTGTGTCTGTGGTCTGAGCTGTGTCTGTGTCAGGCCGTGGTGTGTCTGGTGTCTGTGTCTGAGCTGGTGTCTGTGTCGGCCGTGTGTGTCTGTGTCCTGTGTCTGTGTCTGAGCTGTGTCTGGTCGGCCGTGTGAGTCTGTGTCTGTGTCTGGCTGTGTCTGTGTCAGCCGTGGTTGTCTGGGTCGTGTCTGAAGCTGTGTCTGTGTCGGCCGTGTGTGTCTGTGTCCTGTGTCTGAGCTGGGGGTTTTTTCCTGGCCACCGGTGTGTCTGTGTCTTGTCTGAGCTGGTGTCCTGTGTCTGTGTCCTGAGCTGTGGTCTGTGCCTGAGGCTGTGTCCCTGTTGGTTCGGCGTGTGTGGTCTGTGTCTGTGTCTGAGCTGTGTTGTGTCCAGCCGTGTGTGGTCTGGTGTCTGTGTCTGAGCTTGTGCTGTGTCAAGCCCGTGGAGTCTGTGTCCTGTGTCTGAGCTGTGTCTGTGTCAAGCCGTGTGGTGTCTGTGTCTGTGTCTGAGCGTGTCCGTGTTCAGCGTGTTGTGTCTGTGTCTGTGTCTTGGCTGTGTCTGTGTCGGCCGTGTGTGTCTATGTCTGTGTCTGAAGCTGGTGTCCGTGTCAGCCGGTGTGTCTGTGTCTGTGTCCTGACTGTGTCTGTGTCAGCCGTGGTTGGTCTGTGTCTGTGTCTGAGCTTGTGTCTGTTGTCAGCCCGTGTGTGTCCTTGTTCTGTTTCTCTGAGCTGTGTCTGTGTCTGTGGTCTGAGCTGTTGTTCTGTGTCAGCCGTGGTGTGTCTGTGGTCTGTGTCTTGAGCTGTGTCCCTGTGTCAGCCGTTGTGTTTCTGTGTCTGTGTCTGAGCTGTGTCTGTTGTCAGCCGTGTGGTGTCTGTGTCTGTGGTCTGAGCTGTGTCCTGTGTCAGCCGTGGTGTGTCCTGTGTCTGTGTTCTGAAGCTGTGTCCGTGTCAGGCCGTGTGTGTCTCTGTGTCCTGTGTCTGAGCTGTGTCTGTGTCAGCCGTGTTGTCTTGTGTTGTATCGAGCTGTGTCCGGTCAGCCGTGGTGTGTCCTGTGTCTGTGGTCCTGAGCTGTGGTCTGTGTCAGCCGTGTGTGTCTGTGCTGTGTCTGAGCTGTGTCCTGTGTTCAGCGTGTGTTCTGTGTCTGTGGTCTGAGCTGTGTCCCGTGTCAGCCGTGTGTGTCTGGGTGTCTGGTCTGAGCTTGTGTCTGGTGTCAGCCGTTGTGTGTCTGTGTCTGTTTTCTGAGCTGTGTCTGTGTCTGTGTCTGAGGCTGTGTCCGTGTCAGCCGTGTGTGTCTGTGTCTGTGTCTGAGCTGTTGTCCTGTGTCAAGCCGTGTGTGTGTCTGTGTCTGTGGTCTGAGCTGTGTCCGTGCAGCCGTGTGTTCTGTGTCTGTTCTGAGCTGGTGTCTGTGTCAGCCGTGTGTGTCTGTGTCTGTTGTCCTGAGCTGTGTCCTTGTCAGCCGGTGTGGTCTGTGTCTGTGTCTGAAGCTGTTCTGTGGTCAGCCGGTGTGTCCTGGTGTTGTGTCTGAGCTGTGTCCGTGTCAGCCGTGTGTGTCTGGTGTCCTGTGTCTGAGCTGTGTCCGCGTGTCAGCCGGTGTGTCCTGGTGTCTGTGTCTGAGCTGTGTCTGTGTCAAGCCGGTGTGTCTGTGTCTGTGTCTGAGCTGTGTCTGTGTCCAGCCGTGTGTGGTCCTGTGTCTGTACTGAGCTGTGTCTGTGTCGGCCGTGTGTGTGCTTGTGGGTCTGTGCTGAGCTGTGTCTGTGTCAGCCGGTGTGTTGTGGGTCTGTGTCTGAGCTGTGTCTGTGTCGGCCGTGTGTGTCTGTGTCTGTATCTGACTGTGTCTGTTTGTCGGCCGTTGTGTGTCCTGTGCTGTGTCCTGAGGCTGTGCTGTGGTCAGCCGTGTGTGCTGTGTCTGTGTCTGAGCTGTGTCCCTGTGACAAGCCGTGTGTCTGTGGTCCTGTGTCTGAGCTGTGTCCCGTGTCCAGCCGTGTGTGTCTTGTGTCCTGTGTCTGAGCTGTGTCCGTGTCGCCCGTGTGTTGTCCTGTGTCCTGTGTCTGAGCTGTGTCTGTTGTCTGAGCTTTGTGTCTGTGTCTGTGTCCCTAGCTGTGTCGTGTCGGCGGTCTTAGCTGGCATGCAGCGCACGGTCGACCGAGCACCTAACCAGTGAACCGCGCGAATTCACCGCTGTCGCAGACAGGAGCTAGTCTGAGGCAGACCTTGACAATTGGAATGATCAAATGAATATTTCAAACGTAATTTATGGTAGTGATCAAGGCCATGTGGGTTGAAGTTATATGTAAAGCCATCTCCACGATGTTGTGTTGGAGCATGACAACGTGGCTTCGTTTTGACCTCGCTGAGGCTTGCCGTAGCAAACCGGTTACGTGATGAGACCTAATCATCAGTGTAGATGTGTATTTTCAGAGTGGTTATGCCAGACGATGTTACAGATAAAATCTAGATCGTGACAATATGGCGCAGGTGACGCCTTGGCAGGATGGCAGGCTGCAGTGTAATGAGGACCCTTTCGCCGCAAAATTGACAGTGCGGTTAAATTTGCACGAAACTCGCAGCGGATGTTGCAGGTGCCCCCGCAACATCATTGCTGTCTGTGGCAGAAGCGTGACGGTCGTTAAGGCTCTTCCTAGAAATTTGCACGAGAAAAAATGAAATACCAAGAAGCAGGTTGTTATCACTGAAAAAAAACGCCACTCGTATAGTAAATCCAACCCATTTCATACTAGTGGTGTCAATCGGTAAGCAAAATTTTGGTTACCGAAACAATTGTGTGACCGATCCGGTAATCGGTCGGTCAGGCTGATCAATTTTTGGACACTTTTCGGTCGGCTTAATCTTGTTTAAATAAGTATACTGTTAAAAAATCGGTCATATCTTGGACATTTTTGGCCCTCAACCAAAATCGGTCAATATTTGGACAACCAAAATGCTTCCTGTTTGGTATTGGATTGGTTTTGGTCAGGAAAGTTTGGGAAAATGACATCACTATTTCATACCACAGGCATTATACACTCACAGAATCACAGCGCAAAGCCACCCACCTATCAGTGCCGCGCATCTATTGGCGCTGTATTGAGTATCGGCTGTCTTCCATCAGGTAGGGGTACAGCCACAGGGCCACGCCGACTGCACGCGCATGCAAATACTGGCTATTAGGCCGGCAGCGATTGGCCGGCCCGTGTACCTCGCCGGCATATTGATGTTCTCTGCTTCCGAGGAGGTCGGTGATGTGATGACCCAGCTGTTCTCCCTGCCTGGGCAGTCTGCTGCAGTTGGGCTGGCTGTGGCAGTCTGGGACTATCAGCAGTCTGTGGCAGTCTGGGACTATCAGCAGTCTGTGGCAGTCTGGGATAATCAGCAGTCTGTGGCAGTCTGGGACACTCAGCAGTCTGTGGCAGTCTGGGACAATCAGCAGTCTGTGGAAGTCTGGGACAATCAGCAGTCTGTGGCAGTCTGGGACAATCAGCAGTCTGGGACAATCAGCAGTCTGTGGCAGTCTGGGACAATCAGCAGTCTGTGGCAGTCTGGAACAATCAGCAGTCTGTGGCAGTCTGGGACAATAAGCAGTCTGTGGAGGTCGGTGATGGTCGAGTCAGCCCCGTTAGGTGGCAAAAACGATATTGCGGCACTGCACTCGGACTGACCAGTTTACTCTAGAGATGAACACTTATTGACTTATCGATTGATTGAACCGAGTCATGGACTTTCTTATTTTTTATTATTTCTATATATTCGTTTATTCATGATCTATTTACGTATGTTTTGTAATTCGTTTTTATTATTTCTTTATGTTCTTTTATTTCTTCATTTTTTGGTAAGCACATCGTACATATCGATGAATCGCCGTAATGCTGTTTTGTACATAACGATATCGGCTATCGCTCCCTATTGCGTAACTTCAAAGTCTTAGACTCTTATGATTCAAATGTTTGGGTCTAATTGGCTTAAATTCTTATTTAAAAAAAAAATGCTACGAAAGGCAGACAAACCGTGGATTCTTGACAATAGAGTGTCATTGCGCCACCGTGATAGGTTGCTTCCAATTGCTATCCTAGCATTTGCTATCATTACCGGTGAGCTACTGACAAATTCTGCGATATCCACAATTTCCATGCACCTTCATCTTATTAACCGGGCATCGAACATGTGATTAGTCGTCGGTATTAGAGCAAGCCGCTCATAATAGGATTGTTCTATATCGCCGGGCATTTCGATTCAGACGTACCGCCAATGGAAATTGACATTCACCCGCCTCCCACGATTCTCTAACCTTTCCTGGGTCTCAAACATCCCACGGTCTTTCCGGTGCAGCTGTCTCAACCTCTCCGTCTCTCGGTGGTCATGTTTGCCAATCAATAGTCTCGCCTGAGAGCAGTCCGTTTACAGCTAACTTGGCTCTGAGTTGGCTATGGAGTTCGGGCCGCAGGGGCTGACTGATATTTCCGTGCTGTTTAAGTTCTCCAAATGGAGTGATATGTGGTGAAATACAGTCTGCTAAAACGTTTTAATCCACGTGTTGGCCTCTTGAGTGGATGGAAATGCAGTCACGACGCAG